>CM021105.1:625682779-625915082 GCA_007115665.2 Sequoiadendron giganteum | reverse complement strand
TAGTGAAATTTGAAGTGTCTCCAATACTCCAGAATTTAGCACCATCGAAAAGAGCTCAACGTCTTGATTCCAACACAACTTGAACGGAGCAAAAAGGAGTCTGTTTGCACAAGTTATGGCCGGTCAAAGGTAGAGTCAAACTGGCTTCAGGGGTGTCCAGAAGGTGAAAAAAATCATCATCTCAGAAATCGTCAAAAGCAGTGTCAAGTCGAAGAGCTCGTCGAGACAATTCTGATGCCATTCGTTTCGTTGAAAACGGACATTGTATGCTCGAGTTACAAGCAGTCAAACTTCAGCCACCTTGAAGGTACAACTGATGACATCATCATGCTAATGTGTCTCGTCTGTACGGTACGGACACAAGTGTGCGAATTCCGGTCCGACATGTGGTAGGTGAGTCAACCTCTATAGACTAATCACTAACTGACACGTGTCCGTCCGTACTGGTGACATGGCTCTCCGTACCCCGACGTGGCATCACGTGGCAGCAAGTTAGCATACACATCATCAGAGTCGACGAATTGCAGGTCGACACGTGTCTCCATAGCAGCGGTCTGGTTGGTTGGACGGAATGCCAAAAGTATCATGGATGGGTTTGAACCCGCGATTTCGGCGAAAATAGCGGGCCGTTTCACCGTTGTGTCAAACATTGCCATCACATATATGTATGGAGCAGATTTGTTTTATTGTGGAGAGTTCGGCAGATTTGTTTTAAAACGTGGCCAGCGGGGTTTGAACCCCCGACCACACAGCTTAGCAAAATTAAGGCCGACCGTTAGGCTACCAAAACTTGTATAATTTATGAACGGGTTTGTTTATTTTTGATGTATGATATGGCTCGAGGCCAAAACAAATGGGCTATTTGTTGTATAACCCCCTAACCACTAAAACAAAATGTGTCTAAAAGACAAATGAGCCAATGTACGAATTTTTATTAAGGGGTTATGTTGTTATGGTGGTTAAGCCTTTTTAGGCTAATTTCATGTATAAAAGAAGGAGGAATGTAGCTCTTAGGAGTTCAGTGAATGCAGGTGACATAGTGAGTTTCTTTGGTGAAGTCTTGAAGCTGTGGAGATAATCGAAAGAGAGGTCTTGTAGAGATTCCATTCTTGCACGTCAGAGCGTTGTTATGCTGCCGAAGTGCTTGGAGAATGATTGTGGTGCTTTGTAATTGATTTTGGAGTTAATCGGATCGGTATCTCTATTGGAGTGGACCCGGAGACGTAGTCATGTCTATGACGAACTCCGTAATCAAACACTATTTGCACTTCTCTTCTTCTCTCTCTTTCTTTCTCTCATTTCCTTCCTTTCTGTTATAATCACCTTGTTATTACTTTCATTTTGTTATTTCCATAAGTTAATTTTGATATTATTAACTTGGAATAATCGGTAATAAACATTGTAAAAAGTTAAACATTTAAATGCGCAATCTAGTCCTAAGATCCTATACAGGATCACCTTCTTTCTCCACCGCCTGTAAAAAATGGACAAAGAATTATCACAACTGACACTTTTGTACTGCTTTTGCAACGATCGCCCATGCAAAAAACACAAAATAACCTCTAACCACCTTCACAAAAATTCCACAACCGATGGCCACACTTGCACCTTCACAAAAGCTTGCTATCCTCACTAACAACTATCTTGAACAACAAGGTAAACCCAGTGAATGACACCCAATAATGCCTTATCGAAAATTGCGTAGACGTTTTCTTTGTTTTCCAAGGATTCTCAGGGCAAGTGTTACAACCATTTCCACTACATGGAAACCATACAACAATTAAATTTGATGCAATTTCATTGACCTTCTCTATTGGTGCGCCAAATGCTTTTTAATTAAAGCTCAAAGAACAATCTACCACCTTTTTCTCGGTATCGAAAAGCTCAAAAATCGGGAAGGCTGAGAAAAATACTGACCAAAGTTGCCACCTTTTTCGTGACGCCAGAAAGCTCAAAAATTGGGAAGGCTAACAAAATTTTTGACCAAAGTTCACAGAAATATCCTATCGGCTAAATATGCAAAAGGGGGGTCCATTAGGTTATCGAAGCCCTATATATAGGCCATTGGGGGGTAAATTTCCTCATTTGTGATCATTTAATTTAGAAATTTTAGAGGATAGGAGTGAGGTGAAGGAGATCTATTGAAAATATATGGTAGGGATTCAAGAGGGTAGTCATTAGGTGGTGCACATGAAAACTTATGGGTGACCTATGGGAGTGGATCCACTGATATGTACCACATCATTTCATTTTTTATTTATTTTTAAATTCTCATGGATTTTAGGGCCCAAAAATAGGGCAACAGTTGTGGTGTAGGATTCTATGTTGCAACTAAAATTGTGAATGACACGGATCCAAATGAAATTATGTGATGTAATTGTGTGGGTTTTGTGTGAAATAGTTTTTTGTGATACATTTGAGTTTGTGTGACATATTTCATAATTTTGTGATGTATTTCAAATTGTGCAATACATTTACTGATTATTCAATATATTTTTTGATTCTACAATGCATTAGACTTTGTGCAATGAATTTTCTGATTGTGTGACGTATTTAAGTTTGCATCAACACATTTTCTGATTGTGCAATGCATTTTTTTATTATGCGATGCATTAAACTAGTTGACTTGAAAATGCACACATGTTAAGAAATTTAGGGTTCAAATTGGTCAAGTAAGTTTAAGAAAAGGTTATCATTGACTTAATTTGTTGATTTGATGTAGGTTCTACTATTTTCATTATATACCCAAGAGGGTTAGCCTACCTCGTTAGCTTTGCAACATCACTTAAATGAGGGTGAGTGAGTGGTTCTGCATGCATCCCTTACATTAGGGTGAATTGAGCTATGATCATTGCACTTGTTAAGATATGGTATTTAGAGACTAGATCTTTTCATCTACCTACTAGAGAGACCATATTTACTCTCAAGGAAATTTGGTGCATCCTTTGCATCCTAATTCATGGAGAGAGAGTGGTATATGAGCTTGATTCATGTATTTCAATATTGAAAAGAGTGTCTGAGATAGATGATTTTGAGATTGAGGAATATGAGATTCTATGGGACAACTTGATGGATAAATTTGAGAGACTGATTGTTGTCATGTGATTTGTTGTTGTGGGACTATTGGTTCTAGATAGGTGAAGCCATGGATTCTTAATTAGTTGGGTATGGGTGTTGGAGGGCATGTTGACTCATGGAACTGTGTTTGCTTGGGGGCCTTGTTTCCTAGCCATGCTATATATTTAGTTCCATGATGTAGCATATAGAGGTGCATGTTCTATTGGATGTGGAGTGATATTGCTATAGGTTTGGTCCTAGTAGCATATTTCCATTTAAAAACCTATTAATGATAGACATCTTGCACTAGGACTACCCTATTTTTATCGGTATGGAGGAATAATCTCACATAATCAGTTGGGAGGCATTATGTACTAGAGACATCAGTTGGATATGCTGGTTGAGTTTACATGGAGACCTAAGAAGTAGTGCCAGCCTTGAGATCATGATGACTACTACATAGCTTAGTGCTAATAGAATTGGTATTTCATTGGATGCATAGTTCAATCACCACATATTATGGATAAATAGATTTTGGCGAGGGTTTTGTGATAGTTTGAGGAGAGGTAGGATGTTCCCCTTAGAGATGCTCAATCTACTAGATCATCTTGAGAGGTAGGGAATTAAAAACTAGTGATCAACCCATAGGTTTCCTATTATGATTTTGATGAGCTACAATAAAGAGAGTGGGGATTTATTTCTACTATTGAATATGTTGGCATGACTCTTGAGTATGAAACATTGTTTGTTGTGCACAAACATACGCCATTGAAAAATCTTGGTATATCCATTCCTTGATATAGATAGGGTTAAGGTAGGAGAGGGAGATTGAGGGGTTACAGAGACATAGAGGCAGAGGTAGAGGTAGAGGTAGAGGCAAGGATGGAGATGGAGGAGGAGGTGATGGTGGTCGTAGAGGTATTCTTATGATTTTCAAGTATAGGTACCACTTTCCATGGAGAAGGATCCATTAGATGAGGAGATGGTAGATTAGGAGGGGTTTCAAGATGTGTTAGTTGGAGAGAATTTACAAGATGTGTTAATTAGAGAGGGTCTATAAGATATGTTGGTGAAATTAGATGTATATGATATAGAGAAAACATAGGTTCATATTGTAGCCTTATGGGAATGTAGGTCCAAACATTGCAAAAAAGGGTAGAATAGGTTAGATCATAGATAGACATATAACCATTGTATTCAAAGATGCTATAGTATAGAGCATAGAGGATTCACTAGACAATCACGAGCCTCATGGAGACTATGGGTGGTCCCGGCGGAGATCTTGCATAACATTTTTATTAAGCCTAAGAGGAGACTCAATACTCTAGATATTTATATGAGATTGTGGAACCACTAGAGTAGAGGGAACCTAGCTACATCGCTAGCAGATCCTAGAATAGGAATCACTTGAGGATGATAGTCAACACTAGAGGAGTAGAGGATCTGATGAGGCCATCCTAGGCACCTCATAAATCACAATCAAAGCATGGATAAGTAGGACCTTCTTGGGCCAAAAATAATAGGCACACATTTAGAGGGAGGGGATAACACAATCTACTAGTTCTTTTATTTTTCTTAGATACTTATGTATTTTGAGTGAGACTACAAGCTCCATTTTTGATAGACACTTTGTCTTTTTACTTTGACATGATTTTATAGATATATATGAGATGCATTATTTTGACAGATACTATATTATATCTACATGAGTTTGTATGAATGTTTCTATGATGATTGATTCTATGTGATGCTTATATTGTTTATCTAATGCTCATGATGGGTGTTTTCTGATGACCTAATACGTGTTTCCTATATGATGTTTATATGATTTTTGATGCATTATTATTTTAAGCTATGTGATTGAATCGTATTCTATATGCAATGTTGATATGGATGGAATGAATTTATAACACATGGGTTATATACATGGATCATCATGAATAAACAAATACTTTGATGTTAATTAATTCTTATGGTTATGATGTTATGTCTAGATGATTTTAGATTATGATTATACTGGCATGGTTATGCCACCTATATGCTTATGATGACCTAATCATGAGTATGAATCCAAGATGATGAAATTGATGCATTTATTTTTTGTGCTATAGCATTCCATCAAAATGAATGTGAGGAATGCTAGAAAAAATGTTACTATAATAAAATGTTAGAGTGAAGAATGGTTAGCTCAATAAATATCAAATATTAATGATCTTGATTGATTAGTGAGAATATATAGCATAAGATTGAGTAAATATGATCAATATTTAGAAATTAATTGGCAAGATAGACTTTGAGCTTTCATTAGTATATAAATATCATCATAGAGTGTTTTTATTTTTCAAATGGATAACTTACATCTAGGTATAGAAACACCAAAATGCTAATGCTATCTATTTTCATAAACAAACACATTCCAGACAAGGAGTTCCATGACTCATAGTAGTGACAATAGACCCCTATAAGAATATGTGGGATATATGTTAACCACAAAGCATGCTAATCTTGATGCAAGAAAGTGTTATATTAAATTTAACTTGTGTAGGATGTTTTGATTATGCCAAAAGGAACTCCGATAACACACAAGGAACCTACTTGCCACAACAATATTGTGAAGAAAAACCACAAATGAAAATCAAAAGAGAAAAATCAGGATCCATCATCACTCTTCTAACTAGTCGTGGATATCCTCGAGTACGATAGGAACATGGAATAAGAAAAATCAAGTAAAATATAAGACTCACTAGACTAAAAAAGTCAATAGTGATTTAGATCTTTCCAAAGAGAAGTTTTTCTTGATTAGATTCTAAGGATAATGTTTGGTTTTAGGAATGAAACATCTTGTATAAGATTTCTAGTTTGTTTTTGATGATGCGACAACATGTATAAGATAAATTATAATTGATAAGGATAGATGATGTTGATTATGGAACTAATCTTCTAGGCTTTAAGGATAGCTTGATATTTTTCCTATTGTTTCATCACTTGTTAAGCTTGGTGTTTTGCAAGATATTTTGTTTGTGTCTAATCAAGGTGTAAATCTCAACAAATGACAATTTATTGTGGAAGGTGGATTGTGATAGGTATAAAGCTTATTATGAATTGGTGGATAGCTTTTTATGGTAGGAAAACAAATTATTATGGAAGGTGGTTTTATTATTATGGAAAGTGGACTCTGATGGGTGATTGTGATGTTGTCCAATATAATGTATCCTTCGATGATATGTCAAAGATAAAATCTAAAAAAGTTCAGTTGAGAATTGCCCCCAATCAAGCATAAAACTAGTTATTAGGGAAGGCATAAAGTAGAATAAATATATTTTGAATTGGGATGGAAGGAGAGTGACACTAAAAATCAACCAATCTTAGGCCATGGGTGGTGTGGATAGCTTTATTATGATTACAGGGAAGTGGGATTTTATTATAGGGGAGTGTATGCTTAGATTATTATGGATGGAGTAAAAAACCAAATAGAATAATGGTAGGTAGAAGAAAAATCACCTACTACTCATGATTCATTTTCTCTAGGTTTACACCATGGTACTTACCCAAAGCGCCACCTAAGTGGTTTTCACTATAGGGTGAATTATTTCTCTTTACTTTTTAATTTTTTCAATATTTCAAAAAAAATTGTATTTTTTATTTTTTTTAAAGGATTCTCCAAGATTCATGTGTACAATTTATGAAGGTGCATTTTATTGATGGGATTTTGGAAGAATTTCACTTTTCAGAGTATCAAGTTGATATTTTTTGGATCCATATGTTGCAATAATGATGTAGGGACTAAACCAATTAAGCTCAAAGTTGTCTGGTTTCTCTTTGTAAAGTTAATTTTTCTAATTTTATTTGAGGACAAAATCATCAATATATAAGTATCAAACTTGGACTCTATTATATTAACTCTAACAAAAATGATTTTGATAAGATTCGAGATTGAATAGCACAGTCTAATGTTTCTTATCTAGTAACTTAACTCTAGCTCATGTAATATTCTTACATTGTATTCTTTCCCATCAATAAACTGTTGCATAGAGACCCTCAGGAATGGTAACTAAACCCCAATAGGAAGGATAGCTTCATAACCAAAGACTAGGGAGTATGGTGTGGCACCTATGGTAGTGTGAATATTTATGTGATAATCCCATAAGATTGGGTTCAACTAAATTTTCCAGTCATAATTCACACCATTGATAGTCTTCTATATGATTTTAATTATGGTTTTATTAGATGCCTCATCTTGGCCATTACTCTATGGATAATAGGGAGTGGAAAAGATATGTTGGATATGAAATGTATCACAAAGCTTGTAGACATCATGTTTCTTGAAAGGATGACCATTATCTATAATAATGGAAAGGTGAGCACCACATTGACATATGATGCCATTAAGGATAAACTTCACAATTTGTTTATCAGTGATGTAGGTTAGGGAAATGACTTCTAAAACATAGAAAATGTGTAACCTTATATTTGACCCTAGGGTTTGTGCATTTTTCCAAATTTATGTTTCATTAGAGATTTGAGATAGCAAGGGTTTGATGGATTTTGACAAGGTATCTAACTTATTGTAGATACCCTAAATTGTCTTGACTTGTGAGCAACACCTTTTTACTAATTTCCACTCTTTTTCTCTAATGATTAAATAATTCCTTATTATATAACTATGATCAATTTTCATATTCTACTATTAATTAAGTAATTTTACATTATTTAATTAATTCATTCTAATTCACCACTTCTAGATAATTAAATAAATATTATTTAATTAATAATTTCTTGATTAAACAGTATTCTTCCTAATTAATAAAATAAACTTTATTTATTTAATTATGACACTAACTTCACTTATTCTTCTATTTTAATTAAATATTTATCATGTAATTATTAAATTAACATAAAAAACCTTTCTTATATTGAATAATTGTTAATGATTATTTAATTAAATTAATTATTTAATTCTCCAATATTCACACAACAAGATCCATTAATAAATAAAATTTTATTTCATAATTCAATATTTATTTTCACATTCATTCAAAGATTAATTAATTATTTCATTAATTAATTATCCTCTCACATATTGACTGATCGATCAATCCCATTAATTATTCAATCCCGCTCACTAATCAATCAATCTCATTGATTGATCAATACATTTCCACTAATTATCAAATCAATTCCCTTGATTGAATCAATGAGGCCAATTAACTCTCCAATCTATTTCTTCTCAATTGACCTCGACCATAGATCCTAATCTTTCATCTTTGAATCCAAATCATTCATCTAAAATAAGAATTTCATAAAATTAAGCTTTAATTGCATGTTGAGGGATAACCAAAAACTCTGAAAATTCAGCATTCACATCATTACAATCATCATGTATACTTGAAGCTCATAGCGAAAGGATAATGTATATCCATTTATGATAGAAAAGAAAACTAAGAGGAACAATGGATCTTATTATTTGCATGTTTTCCACTAAATAGATTGGATCTTATTGAGTAATCATAATAAAATATTGTGGTTATGCACATTGTTTCCTATTAAATCTATGCCCTTAAGGTTGAATTTCTAGGCTACATTTTGGTGAACCCGACGTGAACCTCACATTTTTAACAAATTCTATATGGATTTAGGCTTTTATGATGCTACAAGAAGTGTGATACAATCACATAAAACAATGATGCAATTGATTGTCTTTGAAATGAAATCATTGGATATTGACATGCAATCATGCACATATTGATCCTAGTGATGTATACAAAGTTTTTTATGCCATATAACCATCAATGTTCTTTTCTATTTATTTTATAGGTTTTTGAAAATCCACCACATCTGAGCCTTTCTACACCATCGTCAATGATTGTACAATGTAGTCGACTCTTTGTTCACTACAATCAAAGGATTTTCAACCACCACAATCAACTTTTGGTACACCATAATTAGAAAATCCTATGCCATAGGCAGTGCACTGTAACTAGCCCATCCTACAAAATAATTGAATTTTAAAAAAATAGAAAGGTAAATTGATGATGAATATAGTGCTATTTTCTGATTTTTATTAGTAGAGTAATATTTTTTTGTTACTAGTTATTTCTTCTAGCTTAAGGCATTTATAGATTATCTCACATAGTCCAATTTCGGTGCTTAAAATAGAACATTTCAATTTCGATTTTTAAAATGGACATGTTTTTTACACATTTCAATTTTGGTGCTTAAAAAGAATAATAAAATCTCCCACATTTGATTTTTGGTTCTCTTAAAAAGGACAACACAAATATTATTTTTCTATCTAGGTTTAAAAATAACACTACGTTTAAACATGCTATCTTTCATTTGGGTTAAAATGAATCTAGGCAAATTGTACACTTCAGTCTAAATTAAAAAGAACCATTGATTACTATCTCTTGTGGAGTTGCACATGAAGGTTTTTTTTTCATAGTATGCTCTCCCCTTGCACACTTGTGTGACCCTAGGTGATGATAAATAGTGACAATAACCTTCACCATTTCTTTGGAAGTACGAGGCCTACCTTGAGACACATCCTAATGGAGAACTCAAGGATTCAACCTCAAGTGGCATTTTTGGGAACACTATATAAATTGGCTATGAGTAAAAGTTGTAGATCCATCAATCCATGTAGCACTCCAGACATGCGTTAGGGGCTATGATTTACTAATTTCCCAAGGAGATGTTTGAGAGGTTGATGGTGCTCACCAATATTCTACACATCAAAAACCTTTTGTATTAGAAGTCATAAAAGTCCTTCAAATATAACTAATAAAGTGGTGCAAGGGATGCAGATCATACCTTGAAGCTACTCACCATGTACTTTCATAGGTTGAGATAGATCTTGTTTGGTTGCAAGTGATAGCTTTTCGATAAGTGAATGAAGGTGTTCCTGTAGCCTCTATTGATGATCTTGTGTCACTAGAAGTATACTATCCACCTTTGTATATGGAAGGTGTTTTTATAATTGACCCAATTGTTCAAATACCTAATCTTTCTAAGTATTTACCCCTTAAATGGTAGGTGGGTCCATCTACAGTTACACATCCCTTCTATCACTACATTAGGTTGTGCATGTTTGATTATTGTTATGAACAAAGTGTATAGGTTCTTATCATTAGAAATAAAAAAAATTATTAAAATAAAATAATCACTTATCAAACATTTGTTTTTTTTGTTTTCTTCACTGAATTACACCTACAAATTAGAAAAATTAAAAAAGATTAGGGTTCTTAGAGGTCGTTTGTTTTCCTCAAATTTTACACATCTATTAGCCTATGTGTTATAACTATGTATCTGCACCATAGAAATAGTACGATGCATCTAGTATCAACTGTGACACATTAATTTGATATAACACCACATCTCTATCAATTGAAATCTTGCCTTAGTGAAAAATTGAACCACATATATATGTAACATATCTGAATAGTTATACAATACAATTGTTGCTAACTGCATCGTAGTCACAATCTTGTACATTGCATCTATGGCTTTGTCTGTCGTATTTTCTTGATAGAAAAAAAGAGTTTATTTATAAAGGTTTCTTAAACTTTATATTTTTTCAAAGAAATACACAATATAAAATAGTCACTTTTTACTGCATATTTATCATTTCTAACTTTCTTAGGTGAAAACAACATCATTTTAGCATCATATCATAGAGTCCTTAAACCATCTTGTCTTGAAAACCTCAAAAATTGAATACCAAAAATTATTTTGGGAAGTTAAAGTCTAGAGTTGTCATTTGGAGAATCTCAAAAACCTCATCTTTTACAATCTATCCCGTCAACAAAATCTTAAACTCAACTCATTAGTCTATTTGTGGAATCACGTTATTTATCAAAACTATCACGATCACTTCGAGGTTTATAATTTTACATGTGGTTGCACTAGTATGAAAACTAATAAACTTGTCAAAGTTATCATCTTTTAGGTTCCAAAGTCAAGGTAACAAATGTCTCTTGAATTTAGCAAAAAATTATCAAAAGTTTTAAAAAACATAGTTCCCATTTTAGTCTTATGCCTTCAAAATTTCTTAAAATCAAAAAATACCAAAAACATAAAGTAGATTCATCTTAGCTGCATTCATACAAAAATATAGAAAATAGACACAAAGTTCAAACAACATCACTTGTATGGTTTTCACACAATCTCAAATCAAAAGAAAAGATATTGAACCATCTTCTAATTTGATGTACAACCCAACTAGTGAGATGAACTTTGGTGAAATTACTAGTAGTCACATGAACTCACAAATCAAACTCCTCCCCCTTTTGAGAGTTACACTTTGAAAGAGGTAAACCAAGGGCTCATGCCTGAAGAAATTGAAAACACATCTCAAGATCTAAGTATCTTGATAATTCTTGATGAAATTGTGTTAGTAGACCCCAACCATTATTTCATGCAATCAACACAACATGGAGCTAAGCTATTGTCTAACTATGACATAAACTCCATCATAAATGAGAGTCCTAACACTGTGACAACAGGATTTGGCGCCACAAATATACCTCCACCATCACTTACACATACTACATCACAACTCACATCACAGTTGAACAAAGGCATGCCTCTTGCCCAAATATTCCATTAAACATCAACTTTGAATGTTACATTTCCACCTACATCCACTAAACCCATGGAAAATCCATTTTCATGTACATCTACAACTACAACAACTCACACCATGATTGCAGCCCGAACTTCCAGTCATTCAAATACATCAAGATACAAATGACTAATCCTTCATATCTAGGACCACAAGTGCGTACCACATCCACTTCAAAAAACATAAATACACCATCAACAAGGAATTGATCCTTTTTTGGTATATGTCCCAACATCACTACAACCCAAAAACATCCAAACAATCTTGGTGCATAATCTAGATTTTTTTTTTCTCAACCCCTACCTCCATAGCAACCCAAAAATATTGGTTCATCGTCATCATTTAGGTTTAATCAACCCTTGCTACTGCAACAACCAAATAATCATGGTTTTGCTTATAAACTTGGGTTTTCTCAACCCCCACCTCCACTGCAACCAAACAATCAATGTTTGCACTCCATATTTGGGTATTCTCAAACCCCTTCATAATAACCAAACGATCATGGTTCTTCATATAAATATGGGTTTACACAACCCCCTCCATAATGACCAAACAATATTGGTACATCATTCATAGCTAGTCTTAACATTCCACCACCACCATCATCATTTACTAAAAATCCCCCATAAACCTCACAATATCACCACCAAATTCCACCCATACATCAACATCAAAATATACATGGATTTAATCCATAACACATACAAACCCATTTGGGAACCCCTCGCAAGGTTCCCCACAATATCTCACACCCACCTCAGTCCTAACAACACCATCACCTATGGACCTAATGGCTCTACAGTTACAAACATTATAAAATTATATGAAAAACATGCATATAAGTGGTAGTCAAAAAAACTACTCAATGGAGGATAGATGTCCTTATCCTTTTGATAGGAGCATAAACATGCCCCCCTTTCCTACAAACTTTATTATTCCAAAATTTGATAAATACACGTGAAAGGGAGACACTGTTTAACACATACAAGAATTCCATACAACATCCTTAGACGTGGCTTAGGAGCATACATATCTCATGAGAATATTTTAATGAAGTCTAGGGGAATGAGCCCTCAAATGGTTTACACACTTACCTTTTTCTATACAAATTTGGAGTGAACTAATGGATCAATTCATCGCACACTTTTCATACAACATATCAATTTCTATCAATATTACCCATATGTGTGTTGAGGAATAGGAAGATGGAAAGAACTTCTCATCATTCTTATAAATATGGTGAAGAATTGCTAGTAAGTGTGCCTACCATATACCAGAGAAGCAACTAGTCCATATCTTTGTGGGGAAAATAGCAAGGAGGTAATGTTCCACATGTGAGTCCATTTTTCTAAAACATTTGAGGATGAGATACAAAAGGGGTTATCCATTGATAAATCCCTCATTGCCAAAGGGCTTGTAAAATTTTGTAAGGAGAATAAATATTTTTCTCATAGTTTGAAACCAAAAGAGAAAAAATTTTGATCACAAAAAAAAATGTGACAAATGACAACATTGTAGATGCAAATATCATAAATAAACCTATAGTGTAGAAAAAAGTATCCCTTGCTTAATTTGGGAATAATTAATGATAAATTGGACTCAATGTTGCCTTGATCTATTGTTGTGAGGTGTTTTACACATCCACATTAGGTCATGAGCCCTGCTTAAGCTAAATTAACTTAACTTTTCCCTTATTTAATGTTGTAAAATATGTTTATTCACATCTTCACATTAAATTTGGGAGGCTTGTAAACTAAAGTGGACGTAATATAGTGTTATAATGTGTTTTACACATTCACATGGGATTTAGGGCCCTTCTAAGCTAAATAGACTCAATTTTGCCTTAATTTAGTGTTGAAAAGTTTATTTATTTACACTTTCACATTGAATTTAGGGCCCTATTGCATTTATGACATTTATATCATCATTAATAGGCTTCTATGACCCAATATTGTGCATCCCAAGAAATATTTTAATAAAAAACTAGAAAAAATCAACATATAAGATTAATTTCTTCACTCCCCAACATTCTAGTAGGAAAAATAGCCCTTGTGGAACCTATTTACGGGTATGTGCAGGATCATCATGGAAAAAACAGGCCCTTAAGTGGCAACAAATTTAGAAAAATCAGAGTCAGGCAACTTGACGTAAAAAATTTGAATAATTTATCTATATTATTTCGAAAATATGTAAGAATAAAATTTGTAGAAAATTGAATTTATTTTATAAACTACTAGGTTTATTTTGAAATAAAAAAATCTATTTGGTGAAAATTTCAAATTTCAATGCAGTAGTACTTAAATTTCATGGAAAAAATAAGAAGTAAGTGTCTATCTGACCACCCTAACCACAATAAAATGATAATATTTTTTTATAATATTTTAGATATAAGTAGAGAACTCATGTCTCCATGTGAGGCAGATTTTTTTGTAATTTTTTTCCAAGTAAATAATTAATTATGAATTTTTTATTACAAATTTTAAAAAATATAAAAACTCGTATGTCTGACCACCTTAACTTGGTCAAAACATCATGAAATTCAATTTTCTTTTTTTTAATCCTATAGTATACGAAGCATAAAATGTGATACCGTTTGAAAGTTATAAATGTTTTTCAATCAGCCTATCAATCAGGACTTTATTCATAATTCAAATAAAAAATGAATAATAATTATTTATTAAACTCAAAGTAAAGAATAATTTATATTGGTGGAAAGCTGAGAATATCCTTTAAAACCCCTTTTCGTTTCATCAATTTTGGGTTAAAAAAAAGTCGTCAGCCACATACCCATCATATCGCCACTTTTTGACCCATCATGATCCTGCGCATACCCTCACCACCTTGGGTGAATGAGTCCCACCTAGGTGAGATTCATTTTCCCAAGATGGTGAATGAGTCCTATTTGAGCTATTCTCGAGGTTTGAGTGGGAAAAACTGGATTTTAAGTTTAAATTTATTTCATGTCAGCCTTGGGGATCAAATTGATGGTCATTTGAGTGCATTGCCTATATAAACAATCTTTCAAATCATTATTTCATCCAAGTAACACAAACCTACATGATATCAAGTCAAGAAAGCAAAGGTTTAAGCATTCCACGATCATCAAGATAGCATTTAAGATCATTTCTAAGGAATTCAAGGGCATAATTCTTCATCAATTATTGCAGCCATTCAAGATCAATCATCATGTCAAGCATATCAAGAATAAATCATGTTAGTGAGATAGAGTTGTGATGTAGCATTGAAGATCCAAGATCAAGCATTTTTCTACACCTATTAAATCAAAGATCAAGATCTACATCCTTCATGGCCATTTCATGTTGAGTTGTAGATTTACAAAGCATCATCTACAAGAAATCATTCAAGGTATTATTTTCCATGATCATATCCTATGTTTCATGTTCTTGTTTCATTGTTTCATCATTTTTTTTAATTACCTAAAAGGGTTTTGACCAAGGAAAACCCCTATTCTCTAATAATCAACATTTTTTTCTCTCTCTTTGTGTGACTATAGATCTAGATGCTTTGAAGACTTGGAGATCATTGAATACTAGGTTACAAGATTTTTTGAGTTGTCTCCCCATTTGCAAGGTCAAAATCATCACTAAAAGGTCATCTATAGCCCCGAAATCAGGGTTTCAGATCGGGGAACCTAGAGGAACAGATTGAGAAGACTGAGAGGAGCAGATCTAGACTTCGAATTTCCAAAAAATCCAAGTTGGACCCATTCACCAAGAGTGGTTAATGAGTCCCATTGTAGTAGTTTTTTTAGAGATCTTTGCATATTTGGATACCCATTTGGCCAAAACTTGATCTTGTGAAGAGACCGAAATCTGGGACTGATTCACCCCCAAGTTTAAAAACTAGCATTTTAGGATTTTAGAGCTTCATTCCATCTCTAGCAAGTTTCTAGGTGCACACTTTCGATTTTACAACTTTTTGTTTTGTTTCATTTACATTTCTAGGTCATTTTAAAGTGAAGCATTGTATCAATTTAGGTTTAAACATTGCATCTTGCATTTCATTTGTTTTTCCAAGTTCTTACTTGGTGGGTAACCCATTTTGTAATATAAATTCATATCCTAAGATACCTTATTTTCAAATCGCTCCCTCCATTCTTTATTGGATGGAGATCCCTAAGGTGTCTTTGAGTGTAGCAAGTGTAAAATAAGAACCTTATCCTTATGCTCTATTCCTCCAAGGTGTGGTGTACTATTTTTGTGACTACATTTTGGTGAACCTAACATTTAGAATACTCTCTTTTTTAATTTTGATTCCATCATCATCCTATATTTTGCTTGCATTAACATTGCATTGCATTTCCCATTAGTTAATTGGCATTCTAGGATTTAAAATTTTTGCATTAGTGAAAGTGCATATAGGTTGCATTTTTGTATCTCAAAATTATCTAAAAACTGCATTTTCACTTAGGATACATATCATACAAACTAAAAAGCATAAAAATCAATTAAAAACTTCTATTTTTTTTAAAAAAATCCCCATTGGGACTTATTCACCACCTTGGGTGAATGAGTCCCTTTGCACCCCTAAAACTACCTTTTACAACACTAAAAACCTTGTTTTTGCATTTATGTTTGTTGCATTGACTATCTATTTCAATTGGTTGACTTTATTTTACATGAATTTCACTATATCTAGCTTAAATTAACTCATTTCATGCATTGATCAATTCCAAATTTTCCTTTACAACATTTCATTTTCAGATTGTAACATAGTGTAATCAGTAAATTACCTTATTTGAAATCTGAAAATTGCATTTAAATCTCACTTTATGTTATTGCATTGCATTTTATTTACTTCTCCATGATAGTGTGTTTTCTTTTCAATCATTTAGAGGCTTTTATGATTCTATTTTCCCTACTCATGGGCATAATCTAGGAAAGAAAATTAAAATCTTTGATAGGCATGTTGGATACCCTTCTTGTATCTATCGGATTTGTAAGAATATCATAACACAAGAGGATGTAAGCATAGACAATCATAACAATCAGAGTTATTCTTCTCCTAATACCTCTCCTATTAGTGATGAAGGTATCTTGGTGAAAGAAGATCAAGAATTGAGAGTCTTGATTGTTCCTCTCCTCCTCTCCCTTGGGAAGATAGTATGACACAAGAAGATGAGATAATTTCCACCACTCGACTTATCACAAATCCACCTCTCAACACCTCCCCTAATTGTAAGAAGACTTTAGTAAAAGAGGATAGAATCATGAAAATCACATTTTCCAAGAAGACATGTGGATTGAAAGTGATAACCTTATCTCACTCCTTCCTAATGTCTCTAACATTTGGAAAGACCTATTTGAGCAAAAGCAGTCAACCATTCATAATCAAGAAAAGGATAGTGAACCATAGAAAAATTAGGTGGGGGAATGCACACCTATTTCTCTAGGTAATTCAATAATGTCCTAAGAACCTTAACTAGATTGACTATCAACCTCACAAGGTGAGTCAATTCTCAATTAGGACCTAGGAAGGGGGTTATTTCAGATTTTAGAGGTTCACCACTAATTAAATGCTTGGAAAATACAAATAAGCATTCAACCTACAAAACCTAATTATGCAAGCTAAATGAGGGATGGAAATAATTAAGTTATGCAACAAAAAGATAGGATGTGTGTACCTGGGAAGTTTGGAGATGTGATGAAGATTCTGTAAATGCATAGAATTTTTCCAAATATGCTAGGGAGGAAAAATATGCCCTTACTATTATCTTAGTCTAGCTCCTATTTTTTAGGGAAAATGTGGAATATTTAGATCTTGGAATAGAATCTCAAAGAATCTTTGAAAAATATCCCTGGGAGGACTAGCATACCCTAGGTGGAATATTAGTCCCATTTTAGATTTATGAAAACTCTGAATGTTATCCTAAGCTACAAGGTCTGCACTTGGATTCCTCTCAGATCCCAGGTTCTAAAATTTTGGATTTGACTTGTAGGTGAGTTTTTGTGAAGATGACAACTTTGTATTGCAACTTTAAAACTTTGCAATCTTGCACTCCAAATGATCTTTAATTATTCAACCTAAATCTACAATCACAAGCATGCAAGAGAGGAAAAACTTGATGATTTTTAGTAAATGGGGGTTTTCCTTGGTCAAACCCCTTGTTGGTAATTAATCCTTGAAATGAAATAGAATAATGGAGGGAAATGATGAATGAACAACATGTGATGTTACAACTCACCAAAGCCTTGTAAAGTCTACAAAATTGTGTGAAATGTCTAGATTGAATGTAGATCTTGAATCCATGAGATCATTTGATAGATATTGCTTGAATCAAAACCCTACATCACAAATGTTAGTACAATAACACACATGATGCGAGAATAGCCTTTGATATGATGTTTGAATCTTGATGATGGCTCCAAAATGCTTGATGAACGACTCTTGGATGAATACTTGAATGCTTGGATGATTATAATTCTCTTGGATATCTTGCTTATTATGAAAATGAGTGAATGAACCTTGTATTTATACTTATCTATGCTTAATATCTTGAAATTACATCACTCCAAGCTGACATAGGAAAATATTAATTAAAGGAGGCTAAATCCTACTAGAATTTGAAATTAAATCCTAAAATAAGCCAAGGAGGACTAAGATGCCCTAGGTAGCATCTTAGTCTCGAGGCTCATATCTTGAGGCATGGACTCTAAAAAGGAATTTTTTTAGGTGTATTCAAAATCAGGGTCCCAAGACCCATGGGGGAATAAGACACCCTAGGTGGCATTTTAGTCCCGGCCCAAAAATCAGGGACACACAAATAGAATCATTAAATGATCATTTTCCCTTAGCTAATTGTCGAGATGAGCAAGAAAAAGATGTAGTTTATTAAGCTTGTGGATGCAAAATAGGACCAATTAAGACATAAAGAAGGATAAATAAAGCGAGGTGGGCCCAAACAAGTGTAAAAATGCAAGGGTATATGTTTTCCTACACTACATTTAGCCCCCAATTTAGTGAGAGGATAAACTTGCTTCAAACTCACACTAAAGTAGCCAACCACGCAATCAAGAGGGGTTAAAATGTACAAATTCTAGTAAGATAGGATGACAATAACCAAGAGGGTGGCCAAGCCCCTACGATCAACATCCTATGACAAACCAATATAGGGACAAAGGAAAATGCATGCAAATGATATATGAATCCATAATCAGATCGCAAACATACACCATCAAAGATACAAACAGGAAAAAGGAAAAATAAAAATGCAACTGATCAAGCTTCCGCTAGTCGTCCAATGCATTGTGGACCATGCCTAGGTTGTTTGTCCAAAAAGGTTTACAAGTGGAACGTGTTGTCCACTATGCAAATAAAATGAATGCTCACGAGGGATAGTAGACCTAGTTGTCCACTAGGTGAGCCCCAAGAAGTCCATATCAATGTCATACCCCCATGACTATGATAAGGACAAAAATGCATGCTCACATGGGCTAGTGAAGCTAGTTGTCCACTAGATGAGCCCCAAGAAGTCCATATTAAAGCCATGACTTTAATAACGAATAAAATGCAACTCAATAGGAAAAATGAATGTTTAAAGGGATTTTTCTTAGTTTATGCAAGGTATTACTCTTAGAGGACATTGTTCCTAATGTCTCCAAAAGAGGACCAATCAACGGATAAAATATTTACAACTTAGGGAATGCAGTATGTCACATCAAGACTAAGAGGAATGCAATATGCTAAGATAGATCACACTCTTGAAGGAAATTACCCCCGATGTCACCACAAAGATGAAAACGTGTCACATGAAGTAAGAGAATCACATAAAGGAACATGAAAAACAAATGCAAATGAAATCATGCCAAAATAATGTGAATGTATGCCCCCACTTTAAATAAATTTCTAACACCATGCTATGAGAAATTAATTTAAAGTAGACAAACATGGAAAGTAAATTTGAAAAGAGAGGGTTGCCCCCTAGAAACATATAAAGGATCTATAGATTTAGGGTTAGTATCTATATTTTCTATAGTGATATTAGAGAGCTCAAAACTGACATCATTCCTCAAATACACATAGAACCAGAAGAATGACACAAAGAGAGTGAAAACAAAGGAAAACCTTTTGGGTGAACATGGAAGAGACATAGGGTATATTGGCACCCTACGTCATCGCCAAAAGGAAAGCATAAGAAGAAAATGCAAATGAAAGAAAAGATAAATGAAAAGGTGAAGAGATTACGACATATAGAAGAATGAAGATAGAAATAGAGGAATTTGCAAAGAGAGAAGGAACATCAAATAGAACATCATGGGGGACCATGTTATGCACATGCAATAAAACAAAAAGAAAATGAAAAAGACTAGTAAAGAACATGCGAGTCAACCATCCAGTAGGTCATCTGCATCCTAATCTTGTTCAGTATATATGGAATATGGATCACTAGTGAGAGGGATAGCATCAAGTGTTGTACTAGGAGAATCACCAAGTTCAACACATGGTGTATCACTTGGTTTAGGAGGATCATCACGGTTGTTATCGTCTAAGCTCATAGAAGAAGAAAATAATAAATTATATTCATTATGCACTTGTTCATCAATTTTAGCTATTTCTTCATCGTCATCCAAATTAACCACAACAGGAGGATGAATGATAATATCCATAGAAGGTGTTGGTCCTTGTTGTGTTGGAGGAATAGGATCTATTTGTTCTTGTAAGAGAGGAGGGTCATCATTTATTACTTCTGTCAGATTCAGATTATGATTTTCAATGTTTTTTCATTGTTCATTTTTCGAGCAATAGCTCAACGTCTACGACTACACTCTAAAGCATTTTTATTTCTTTTATTATAGTTTTCAAGATTTTTTTGGGTAGGAGCGGGTTTTTCAACCATGGGTTTCTTTTATTTTGGTGAGGGAAGAATGGAAGAAGCCATAGAAGGTTGTTCAAAAAATTTCTCTTTGGTTTTATAAATTTTCTTAGGAGGTGGATTAGGACTTGTTTGGTTTTTTCTTGGTCTTTTGTAGGAAATAGGAAAGGGATTTTAAATGGTTGGTTCTTGGTTAGATGGAAGGTTTTTAAGCTCACTATTGTTTTCTTGAAGGGGTGGAGGCAAATTTTCAAGAGATAACGCTACGCCCTTAATATTGGTGTACATCGGGTTATGAATAGTCGGCTTGTGGCTATCTTAACTCCTAATTAAGTCATATTATCATTATTATATTTTTATTTAGTTATCTAAGTCGGTCTAGGTGATATCCTAGGCATAAATAGCTATATATAGGAGGTTGTGAGTCTTATTTGATCATCATGTTGAGTATTGTGTTCTTATTGAAGACTATTGGAGGTACCCCCCTCAAAGTGGATTAGGAGGTTGCCCCCTCGAAGTGGCATATTATTATCAAGTATTTCCAGAATATTTCATATTATATTCTTCTTGTGCCAGTTATTTCATTACAAGTGGTATCAAAGCATGATCTTGGCACTGTAGAGGCAAGGATATTTTCTCAATATTGGAGGCGAATTTGGCGAGAGCATATCTTCCAAATTTTTTGAATTTTTTTCTGATTTTTAAAGGGTTCTTGAAGACCACATGAAAGAATTTTCAGTCCATATTTTAGAGGAATTGGATCATATTTGAGCGAATTATTGCAAAATTAGGGGTTTTGCACAGTTTATTTGGAAACCAAATAATTCTCACATAATACCAAATTGGAGCCTTATTTTTATTGGGTTCTTGAAGATATTATAAAGGAGTATATAGTAGAACATTTGGATAAATTGGATCAAAATTAAGTGATTTATAGAAAAAATAGGGTTTCTACAAATAGCACTCTCAAGGCTACAGATTTGCTTATTTCTTGGATATTTTTCTAGGAGAGAGGAATCGTGGCCCTAGTAAGTTATAGAAAAAAAATTCATAGAATTTAAATTTCATTTGTGTGATTTATTTCAAAATTATTTGCTTCCATCATGATGGGGTCTGCAACAAGGGGCAAAAAGAATGTTGTTACACTAGGGAAGACTCCTAATGAGGATGGGGTAACAATAGAGGATGATAATAATAATGAGGAAATAAGTAATTTCAAGGAATAAATTTCCTCAATAAATATGGATGTGTGTGATCTAAGAGGAGATATATTGGATATACGAAGCATGTTAAGCACCAATTTGAATGAACCAAGAAAGGATTTCTCAAGAAACCAAGGTGAAAATTCTAGGTCAACTCGTATTGACACAAATTTTAATACTCCTATGGGATCTAGGAATTTGTTTCCAAAGGTGGATATGTGCAAGTTTGATGACAAGGATTCTCTAACATGGATAAACCAAATGGAGAATTTTTTTGAAGTACATCAAATCCCAAATGGATAAAAGGTCATGATGGCTTCCCTATATCTAGAACCAGATAAATTCATTTGGTATTGTTGGATTTATATTCATCAAAGGAAAAAGGGTCTAAGCATCTCATGGTCAGTTTTTACGGAGGAACTCCAAGCACAATATATTAATAGTCTGATAGATCCAACTTCTTCATCTAGCTTGCTAGACTTCAACAAACAAGATTAGTTAAGGATTACATTCATCAATTCCAAAATCTATCCTTAAGAGTGGATAAAATTATAGAGGAAAACTTGAATGATTTATTCTTGGGTGGTCTC
Organism: Sequoiadendron giganteum; assembly: GCA_007115665.2. Classification (NCBI taxonomy): domain Eukaryota; kingdom Viridiplantae; phylum Streptophyta; class Pinopsida; order Cupressales; family Cupressaceae; genus Sequoiadendron; species Sequoiadendron giganteum. Next base: position 625,892,780 of record CM021105.1, on the reverse strand, counting down.
AAGGATCACATTCAACATGAGGTACGCATGTTTAGTCCTAGCCCTATAAATGAGTCATTTACCTTAGCATGCATGGTAGAGGAGAAGTATTTGATTCCTAAGAAGCAAGGGGATAATGTGACAAGAGAGAAAGGATATTTTGCACCTTCTCTTCCTCAACCTACTAGGTTGAATCCACAAAAAATTGAGGAGAAAAGAGAAAAAGGGTTGTGTTTCAATTGTGATAGCAAATATAGTCGGGGACATAAATGTAGTAAAAATAAATTGCTCTATATTGAAGGGACAAGTGAGGAAGAAGAGGAGGAAAACATATTAGAGGATGAAGAGGAGTCAAATGGGGAATCAAATGATTCTCAACCAATCATTTCTTGTCATGCACTCTCAGGTTTCAGTTCTCCACAAAATCTCAAGGTAGTGGGGTTCTTAAAGAAGTAGAAAGTAACAGTGTTGATTGACTCAGGTAGTACTCATAATTTCATCAACAAAAAGTTGGCTACTCGTTTAAATTTTTTTATATAGCTCTAGAGTTTCAGGTTTTGATTGTAGATGGTGGTATAGTTAGTTGTTCGGGGAAGTTTAATAGAATTAAATTATCCATGGGAGATTATCGACTTGATACCCCAATGTATGTGATATCCATGGGTGCAGTAGATATTTTTTTGGGAGTACAATGGCTTACTACATTGGGAACAATCAAGATGAACTTCCAAGAACTATTCATGAGATTTCAATCAGAAGGATAGGTAGTAGAGCTAAGGGGGTTGAAGGAAAAGTCACCAAAAATGGTTAGCTCTCATCAAATGCAAAAGTTTCTTAAGAAAGGAGTGAATGGATTTGTGGCCCAACTATGTTCATTAGAAGTCTCTCAATCTAATTATCCTACTCATCGAGATTTACAAGAAATAATTTATCGTCACTCTGTTGTTCTTGGAGATATTCCTAAAGGAGATGCTCGAGGCGGGAATTATCAAGCATAGCCAAAGTTCTTACTCCTCTCTGCTGGTTCTAGTACGTAAGAAGGATGAAACTTGGCCCATGTGTCAAGATTATAGATTTCTCAATATTTACACCATTAAATATAAGTTCCCTATTCTAGTTATTGACTATTTGCTAGATGAATTGAATGGAGCTATGTATTTTTCCAAGCTAGATCTTAGATCTGGTTATCACCAAATTCAGATTAAGGAGGAAGATATTTGTAAGAAATAATTTTAGACTCATGAGGGTCATTATGAATTTTTGGTGATGCCATTTGGTCTTACCAATACACCATCTACATTCCAAATTTTGATGAATTCCATTTTTAAGAAGTTCTTGAGAAATTTTGTATTAGTGTTCTTTGATGATATATTGATTTATAGAAAGACTTGGGAAGAACATTTACAACATGTAGATCAAGCATTACAAATAATTGAAGATCATCAACTCTATCCTAAGCAATCCAAGTGTGCTTTTGGTCTTAAGGAGGTGGATTATTTGGTACACATAGTTTCACATGAAGGAGTAAAGGTGGACCCTAACAAAATTAAGGCTATCATGGAATGGCCTATTCCAAAAACCATTATGAAACTAAGGGGTTTCTTGGGATTGAAAGGGTACTACAAAATATTTGTGAAGAATTATGGTTGTATAGCAGAACCCCTCACCACTTTATTGAAGAAGGATTCTTTTCATTGGAATGAGTCGGCTAATGTAGCATTTAAAATATTGAAGGAGGCTTTGTGTACAACTCCAGTGCTTGCCACTCCTGACTTCACCAAGGAATTCATTGTGGAATGTGATGCTTCGAGAAATGGGATAGGAGCAATTCTCATACAAGAAGGTAGACCAATTACATTTGAGAGTCACCAATTAAAGGGTAAGAATCAACTAAAACCTATTTATGAGAAGGAAATGCTAGCAATACTTCATGCAGCTAAACAATGGAGGCCTTATCTAATGGGTAGATACTTCAAGGTTAAGATAGATCATGATAGCCTAAAATATTTTTTGGAACAAAGATTATCTTCTAAAGAGAAAAAAAAATGGGTCACTAAGATGTTAGGATATGACTTTGAGATTGTATATAAGAAAGGGAAGGAAAACATTGTGGAAGATGCACTTTCTAGGAAGGATGAGAAAGATGAAGCCTTATTGTGTTCTCTTTCCATATTACAAGAAAATTGGGTGGAAGAAGCCAAAGCAGAGTGGGAAAATGTTGTGACAAGTAATCTCATCCAAAAATTAAAAAGTGATCCTAGTAGTTCATAAAATTTTTGTTGGAAAGTAGATACTCTTTGGTATAAAGAGTTCTTGTATATTTACAAGAATTCCACTCTTAAACACAAGATTCTCACAAAACTACACAAGTCTCTAGTTGGTGGTCATTCAAGATTTCTGAAGACATATCATCAAGTCAAGCAATATTTTTTTTGGGAAGGCCTAAAAGGTGACATTCAAAAATTTGTGGCTAAATGCTTGGTTTGTTAAAGGAATAAAGGGGAGACGATTAAGACACCAGGTCTCTTGCAGCCCTTATCTATTCCTAGCTAGTGTTGGGAAGAGGTATCCATGGACTTCTTCACAAGGCTTCCCAAATCCAAAAGTCATAATGTTATCATGGTAGTAGTTAATCACCTCACTAAATATGCTCATTTCATTGCATTATCACATCCTTTTACAACAAGTATAGTGGCAATTTGTTTTTTTGGATAATATTCAAAATCTACATAATACACCTAAGGTTATTGTCAGTGATCATGATCCTATCTTCACTAGTCACTTTTGGACAGATTTATTCTCATGTTTAGGTACTCAATTGTCTCATAGCTCTTCATACCATCCTCAATCAGATGGGAAAACTATGGTTGTTAATAAGTGTTTGGAAGGATGTCTATAATTTTTCACTTTAGAGAAATAGTCTCAATGGTTAGATTGGCTACCACTTGCAGAATGGTGGTATAACATGTCTTTTCATAGCTCATAAAAAATGTCTCCATTTTTGGTACTTTATGGATATCATCCTCCTTCCATCACATCATCATTAAAGGTGTCACCGAGATTTCAGGTAGTAGAGGACTACTTGCTTCATCAATAATAGGTACTTTCAGGGCTCAAGGAGAATTTAGCTATGGCACAAAACTGAATGAAACAACAAGCAGACCAACATCGTAGCGAAAGAAGTTTTGAAGTTGACGAGTTGGTCTTCTTGAGATTGCAACCTTATAATAAAATCTCACTGAAGCAACAAAAAAGAATAAGAAATTGTCATCAAGGTATTATGGGCCATACCAAATCATGCAAAGGATTTGTAGTGTTTCCTACAAGCTCGAGTTGCCACCAACATCAAAGATACATCTAGTTTTTTGTGTCTCTTGTTTGAAGAAGGTAATTAGGCATAATATTCCAACTCAAACAACACTACCAGAGCTCGATGAAGAAGGAAGAATAATTTTGGAACTAGAGTGCGTTTGTCAAACACACACAAAGAAGTTGAGGAACAGAACTCTCACCGAGTATCTCATCCAATGGAATAATTTACCAGTTGAAGATGCCATATGGGAGGATGAGGAGTTCATTTAAAAGAATCTACACTTTATTAGCATTGAGGACAATGCTTATTTGAAGAGGGGGCCATGCTATGCCCTTAATATTGGTGTACATTTGGTTATGAATAGTCATCTTGTGGCTATCTTAACTCCTAATTAATTCATATTATCATTAGTATATTGTTTTTTAGTTATCTAAGTTGGCCTAGGTGATATCCTAGGCATAAATAGGTATATATAGGAGGTTGCAAGTCTTATTTGACCATCATGTTGAGTATTGTGTTCTTATTGAATATTATTGGAGGTATCCCCCTCAAAGTGGCATATTATTATCAAGTATTTTCAGCATATTTCATATTATATTCTTCTTGTTCCAATTATTTCATTACAGATAACTTGGCTATGCATTTTTCTTTGAAAGTTTGGTAGGATAGGAAAAGCAAGTCCTAATGGGGTCTTATAGGTTCCATGGGCTTAGGCTAGAAATGGTCTAGGGAAAAATTTCCATAGGAAGAGAGAGGGATAAATCCACTATAGTTCACATTGAATATTTGGTGTAGAGCAACCTTGTAATTTTAGGCTTAGGAATGCATTTTACTCCTGTCATTGTTAGGCCTAAGAATGCATAATAGATGTTAAAGTTACATTTTTGAGTCATGAAGATGTAATCATTGGAATAAGGTCAAATTATACCTATGTGGCATGTTATATTCATCTTGGATTCAGTTTAGGCATTTAGGAAAGAATTGGGTGTGAGTTGCAAAAAGTTGCTCTATGCAACTTGTCTTTTCTGCATGTTTTGTTGGTGGTTGATCCTTTATTGGATCTATTTTTTGTAACTATTGATTTATTGTTTGCATGTCACTTTTTCATGTCAAGGACCTTGAGGCATTGAATTTTGTAATCTTAAAAAAGACAAAAAGTGAAGAAAAAAGCTTTGATTCTCAGTTTTAGTGTGAGATTTTTGTGTTTTTCAATCTATGTGCAGCCGTACAATAATGTCATGACTTGAAATATTTTGAGAAAGTTTTTGTAGGGTTATAAAATTCATTTGGGTCTGGTGTGAGCTCATTTCACTAAGCATTATGGCTGATTGAAGCCTTTTACTCTATACCGCTAGAAACCCTACCTCTTAAGAGTTTTGGGTGAAAATGTGAGTGTTAGAGCCATTCCACTAATGTATGATAACTAGGAATGGTGGAATGGTGTTAGTAGGAGTTTTTTACATGTCTGTTAGGTCTGTAGAGAAATGGATGGAGATTCATGGAGCTTTTGGCAAGTTTCTAGCCTAAAATATTCATGTGTTAGGCTAGATTGCATAACTAAATAGTAGGATAGAGGTTGGGGGTTTGAATAGTGATTAAAACCAATTGATTGTGTCTATTTGTGACTATTTTAAGATGTAGGTGATTATTTTAGAGGTTGGGAAGAATTATTTGACATACTTCCTTTGTAAAAGTGCCCTATTAGGCCTATTCCTAAAACATAGCAGCACTGTTTTGAGTCCATTCCCAAACAACCTATGCCTTGGTTGAGATATGTTAATGTATGCCAAAATGGGTATTTGAAAAGGTCAGGATATCTATGAGAGACAACATTATCTTAAAGATATTCCAATTTATGTCAAGGAGGAGACCTACTATGATTGGGAAGCTAAGTATTGAAAATCTCACTTGTGGGATTCTAGGAAGTTAACCAATGGTTTAATCTTGTTTTTTTAGGAACCATCAAGCTTAATCCACCCATTTTATACATTAGGTGGTATCAGAGCATAGGCTCTTGATCAGTTGGGGGTAAGAAGTGTATTGAAGCAAGGAAAAGTGTTAGCTTGAGTAATCAAAATGCCTCCAAAAGGTGGTTTAGTAGTTGCTAGGGATATTAATTCCCAAAGGGAGTCTCAAGAAGCTATGTTAGATAGGATGGAAGCACTGGAAGTTAGAGAAAAGAGTGGAAAGGGTACTACATATGAGAGTGACCCTGAAATTGAGAAAGAAGGGGAGAGTGGGAATCCCATTCAAGATCCACAAGAGGAGTTGGATCTAGAGGAAAATAAGTTTTTGAGAGTGCTCAAGGCTGAAAAGGGAGATTCTCATGAAGTAAAAATGGAACTAGCAATTTTTGGTGGTAATATGAGTGGTGAAGAGGTGATAGACTGGATAGATGCCTTAGATAACTATTTTGAGTACAAGGAGGTGGAAGATGAGAAGAAGGTCAAGTTTTCCAAAACTAAGTTGAAAGGACTAGCATTGACATGGTGGAATTACATTCAAGAGGAGAGGATAAATAATGGTAAGGAAAATATTGGTTCTTGGGATAAGATGATGGCTAAAGTGAAAAGAAGATTCCTACTAGCAGATTATGAGATTCAAGTGTTTAGAAGACTGCAAAATTTGAGACAAAAAGAAATGGATGTAGCAACATATACCAAGGAGTTTCACAAGTTAACTATTAGGTCTAGTAATTTTGATAGTGAAAAGAAGAAAGTAGCAAGGTACTTGAATGGTATGAGATTCAATATTCAAGATGAGATAAGTCTCACTATAGCTAGGACAGTAGAGGAGTTCCTTCAAAGGGACACTAACGCAGAAGAAAAGATAAGGAGATAAGAAAAGAAATCAAGAGGTAGTGGAAATAACTTTAAGGGTAGAGGAACATTTAATGGTAGAGGAGCAACACAAAGAGATGAAGGTGAACAAAGTGGAAATCAAGAATCAAGCGATGAAGTAAGGGGAAGCTTTAGAGGAAGAAGGCTAAATGGAAGAGGCAAATTCAATGGTACGGGAAGAGAGTCCAATACCTTCTCTAGAAAGTGTTATAGCTGCAATCAATATGGACATCCTGCATGGAAGTGCCCTGATAAACAAAATGAAAGTTCTCATGGTGGTTTGTATGAATGGCTAGTGATGTCATTTGGGTTATCTAATGCCCCAATCACATTTATGAGGCTAATGAACGAAGTCCTAAATCATTTCATAGGAAAATTTGTCATGGTGTACTTGGATGATATCCTTGTATATAGTAGAACAAAAGAGGAGAATTTGTAGCATTTGAACATGGTGTTGAAGAAGCTAAATGAGGAGAAGTTGATGATCAATATCAAGAAGTGTGAGTTTATGAAGAAGGATCTTTTCTATCTTGGATTTGTGATTGCATAAAGATCCTTGAATATGGATCCCTCAAAGATTGAAGCCATACTCAGTTGGCCAAATTTTAAAGCAGCAGAAGAGGTAAGAAGTTTCCATGGTTTGGCTGGATTCTATAGGAAGTTCATCAAGAATTTTGGCCATATTTGTGCACCAATAATTGATAGAATTAAAGGGGAGGGTAAAAGTAAGTTTCAATGGATTGAGGAGGCTAATAGAAGCTTTGAATATTTGAAAACTAGAGTGGCTAAGCAACCTATTTTTACACTCCCTGATTTTAACAAGGTCTTTACAATAGAATGTGATGCAAGTGGCTATGCAATAGGTGTTGTTTTGAGCCAAGAAGGGAGGACAAATGCATTTTTTAGTGAGAAACTCAATGAGGCTAAAAGAAAATACTCCACATATGACCTTAAACTTTATGCTATGGTTCAATCTCTCAATAAATGGAGACATTATCTCTTATCCAAGGAATTTTTTGTGTTTACTGACAACCATGCATTATATTACTTGAACAACCAAGAAAATTTGAATCAAAGACAGATGAAATGGATGGAATACTTGGAGGCCTATACATTTTCAATCAAGCATAATAAGGGAAAAGAAAACAAGGTTGCTAATTATTTGAGCATAAGGTCTATATTGGTGCAAGAGGTACAACTTCAAAGTGTTGGAATATAATCTCTAAAAGGTATGTATGAGCATGGTGATGACTTTAAAGATGCATATGTTGTTTGCAGTGATTCCAAAGATAATTTCCATAGTGATTATGCATATTTTTTATTAAAAAATGATCTTTTGTTCAAATATGCTCAGTTGTGTGTACCAAATGCTCCATGAGAGAAAATTTGATCAGAGAAAAACATAGTGGTAGCATGAGAGGACATTTTGGTTATGACAAAACTTTGGAGTAGGTCAAAAGGTTTTAATAATTTTCTTAAAATGCATTTGGATACCCAAAAAATTTGTGGAGAGTTGTGTGGTGTATTAAAGAGCCAAAGGAACAATCTCCAATGGAGGTCTTTACCAACCATTGCCCATTCCTAACCACCCACGGGAGTCAATCAACATGGACTTTGTTTTTGGTCTGCCTAAGACACAAAGAGGGTATGATATCATTTATGTTGTTGTATATAGGTTTAGCAAGATGTCTCACTTCATTTCTTGTAGGAGCATAAACGATGCATCTGAGATAGCTGGTTTGATCTTTAAAGAGTTTGTATGGATTCATGGTTTTCCTCTAACCATTGTGTCTGATAGAGATGGTAAGTTTATGGGTCATTTTTGGAGGACTTTGTGGAAAAATTTGGGTACCAATCTGCAATTCAGTTCACCATACCATCCTAAAATAGATGGCCAAACTGAGGTTGTTAATAGGTCTCTTGGGAGCTTGTTGAGATTTCTAACCAAGGAGCATGGTGTAGCATGGGACATTGTACTTCCTCAAGGAGAATATTCATACAATGACTCTATAAATAGAAGTATAGGAAGAAGCCCTTTTGAAGTGGTTTATGGGATGAGTCCAAGAGGCATTTGTGAACTTAGAGACTTGAGAGACATGGAGAAAAGGAGTGCAGCAAGAGAATACTTTTCCATTGCTATGAAAGATATACATGAACAAGTCAAGGAGAACTTGAGAAAGAGTGTGGAAAAGTATAAGGTAAAAGAAGATTTGAGAAAGAGAGATGTTCAATTCCAAATAGGAGACTTGGCACTTGCTCACCTAAGTAAATATAGGTTACCCAAGGGAAAATACACCAAGCTAATGATGAAGAAGATTGAACCTTGCAAGGTGGTCCACAAGTATGGTCAAAATTCCTATGAAATAGAACTCCCTCCTGGAGTGGCTATCTCTCTTATTTTTAATGTTGTTGACCTATATCTTTTTAAGAACACTATTATAGGTGAAAAAGTTGATGCTACTAAAGTTGAATATGTTGAATGGGTGAAATACCTACCACCCAGCCAACCAATGAAGCTTGAATCAATTTTGAACACTAGCGAGGCCAAGAGGACTAGACACAAGGTATACAATGAATATTTGGTTAAGTGGCATGGCTTACCAAATGAGGATGCTACTTGGATGTAAGAGGAATATGTGAAGAAGCATGGAGTCTCTATTTAGGATCTCATTTTATCAAGATAATGAAATATTTTTACACCAGTTATATGGTGCAGAGCACCCCTATCATTTTAGGCTTAGGAATGCATTTTACTCCTGTCATTATTAGGCCTAGGAATGCATAATAGATGTTAAAGTTAGATTTGTGAGTAATTATGTTGTAATAATTGGAATAAGGTCAAATGAGACCTATGTGGCATGTTAAATTCATCTTGGAGTCAGTTTAGGCATTTAGGCAAGAATTGGGTGTGAGTTGCAAAAAGTTTCTTTATGCAACTTGTCTTTTCTGCATGTTTGGTTGGTGGCTGGTCCTTTCTTGGATCTAGTTTTTGTAACTGTTGAGTTAGTGTTTTCATGTAATTTTTTCATGTTAGGGACCTTGAGTAATTGAATTTTGTAATCTTAAAAAAGACAAAAACTGAAGAAAAAAGCTCTGATTCTCAGTTTTAGTGTGAATTTTTTGTGTTTTTCAATCTCTGTGTAGACGTACAGTACTGTCATGACTTGAAATATTTTGAGAAATTTTTTGTATGGTTCTAACAATAATTTTTGTCTAGTGTGAGCTCATTTCATCAAGCATTGTGACTGATTGAAGCCTTTTAGTCTATACCACTTAGAAACCCTACCTCTTAAGGGTTTTCGGTGAAAATATGAGTGGTAGAGCCATTCCACCGATGTATGATAACTAGGAATGGTGTAATGGTTTTATTAGGAGTTTTTTACATGTATTGTAAGTCTATAGATTAGGGGATGGATATTCATGGAGCTTTTGGCAAGTTTCTAGCCTAAAATCTTCATGTGTTAGGCTAGATTGCATAACTAAATAGTAGGACAGTAGGTTGTGGGATTGAATAGTGGTTAAAACCTATTGATTATGTCTATTTTTGACTGGTTTAAGGTGTAGGTGATGAGTGTAGAGGTTGGGAAGAAGTATTTGACATACTTCCTTTGTAAAAGTGGCCTATTAGGCATATTCCTAAAGCATAGCAGCACTGTTTTGAGTCCTTCACTCCAAAACAACCTATTCATTGGTTGAGATATGTTAATGTATTCCCAAATGAGTATTTGAAAAGGTCAAGATCTCTATGAGAGATATTCTTCTCTTAAATGTATGCCAATTTATGTCAAGGAGGAGACCTACTAGGATTGGGAAGCTAACTATTGAAAATCTCACTTGTGGGAGTCTAGGAAGTTAACCAATGGTTGAATCCTATTTTTTAGGTCCCCTCAAGCTTAATCCACCCTTGTTCTACATCAATATTTCATTTTTGACTGGAATCTTTAAGCACTTATGGACAATATATGGAACCGCATTCATGGAGCAAAGCCATTTGTAGCCTAAGTTCACATGAAATTGGTCTGAATTAGAGATGATAGAGAATGATACATTTGATTTCTTAGGTCCTACTTGTAAATGGAGTATGATTGAGCCCATCGTAGCATGAGTAAAACCATCATGTTTTTTAATCCATGCTTTAGGTTTATCATATATATCTTGAGTAAGTTCGTTCACATATAAGAGTTCTTCTATGATCATATTCTTTCCACAAACGAGATGAATTAAAATCCCAAGAATGGGCCTATTATTGATTCTACATCATTTATGTAAAGAGGACCAATAGGTGCATGTTCGATTGTTTCTTCTGAAGAGAAATTAATATTAGTAGGCATTATAGGTTTTTTTTGACTAGTCTTGATGTCAATCAATTCTATCATTGTACTAATAGGAATTTGTTCATCAATACCCATAGGATTTTGTTCATTTTATCATCATCTGCATCAATGTTCATCACATCTAGCTTAGTTTAACTAGTCTTAACAAATGAAATATTGTTGTTAGGCATGGGATTGGTAAAGATTTGTTGGTTTTGATTCAGAGGAGTTACAAACTTATTACCTTTTTCATTCACACCTCCAATTCGAATATGATTGGAATAAAGGAGGTCTCGCACAATATGTTTAAGACACTTGTATCATGTCCTTTTTGTTGGTGATAAGCACAATAGGCATTTTTTTCTAAAGCTTGGAGGCAATGGCTTGCTAGGGTCAAGAGGTTGAACAAGAGATAAGGTAAGCATGTTCTTGTTTAATAGATGAGTCATGATATTGTGAAGGGTGTCAGGTAAAGGTGTGAATTATCTTTATGGATCCCATAATATATAAGGATTAGTATTTTTGATAGAAGCTACTTGCTTATCAACTTGTTGGGTGGGTTTGGAGGTAGCATAAATTTGAAGGAAAATTTTATTTTATCTTCAGAAAGGTTGGTAGGTGTTTTGGTTTGAGGATTCATACTTTTCAAGATGGGTAGAAATGGTTTTTGGTTTACTACTACCTACATAACTCTATTATTCACAAAGGCCACTGCATAGGTGTATTCATCATTGTAAGCTTGTCTCATTATTTTCTTTATAAATTTTCTATGAACATATTTTGGAGGTGAGAATCAGGAACCTTCACACTGATTTGGGAATAAAGCGATTGGTAACATGAAATAAAGTCGGTGACTTTTTCACCCTCATTTTACTTACATCTCAACAAATAAACTAACATCAGTTCAAGAAACATATTCACTTGTAAATGGTTAATAGAGGCTTCAAAGAGTTCATTGAATGAACAAATTGAGTTATTCGGTAATGCGGAAAAACAATCCAAGGAAATGTCTTTCAAGGATTGGGGAAAGAGTTTAGCCAAAAGTTGTCTTCAAGGATAAAGTCACTACATAAAGCACTAAAGGAATTAACATGATTAGAACGATCTACCTTTCCTCTATATTTCTCGAATATAGGGATCTCTATACCTTGTGGCACTTGAGTTCTTAATATCTCCAAGGATAATGGGTTGCTTTTGACATAGTATGAAGGTGGACCATTTTAATTTTGATTTATGGTGGAAACTTGATGTTGAATGGATGAAAGGTTTTTTAAGAGGTGGTTAATGATAGGGTCATTTCTTGTGGTTTGAGATGGAGGTGAATATCGTGATGGTTTGTATGTGTTGGAAGGACAAGTGAATGGATTTTTTGTGGGAGGAGGTATAAGATTAGAGGCCACATAGGTATAAGGAGCGCTAGTGGAAATGTGTGAGGTAGGAAGGATATTGCTAGTTGGTTGCATCATTGTGGTCACTTGAGGAATTATATAGGTGGGAATGGATGTTATGGTTGAAGGGGGAGAAGTTTGATTTCCTTCTTAGGCTTGCACATTGTTTGATTCTTGAGCACCATTAGTGGTGGAAGGAATTGATCATTAGGAAAATGGGTGCTTTATAACCTAGGTCATAGAACACCACTATTCTCCAATTGTCATTCAATAATGTCCTAGGAGCCCTAATTGGATTGACTAGAAACCTTGAAAGGTGATTCAATTCACAGTGAGGAGGACCTAGAAGGGGGTTCTTTTAACTTTAAGGGGTTCACCACCAAGAAAATTCTTGTAAAAGACACTTTAACATTCAACCTACAAAACCTAGTTATGCAAGCTAAATGAGAGATGCAAATAATGAAATTATGTAATAGGAAGATAAGATATGTGTACCTAGGAAGTCTAGAGATGTTGTGAGGATTTCTAAAATGAAAATAAGCTGCTAAAATGTGTTATGGAGGACTAGGTTGCCATTGGTGGCATATTAGTCCCATTGTTGTTTTTGTGGGAAAATGTGATCCTAAGCTCCAACGTCTATACTTTCTTCTTCTTCAATCTGAGGTCCTAAATCTTCTAGATCTAGCCTATAGGTGAGTTTCTATGAAGACGAGAACTTTGGCAATGCAAATTTGCAACTTTGACAACTTTTCACTTTAAAGGATCTTCAAGTCTTCAACCTAGATCTACAAATACAAAAACACAAGAGGGGAAAAACTTGTTGATTGTTATTGAATGGAGGTTTGGAATGGTCAAACCCCTTGTAGGTAATTGAACCAAATGATGAAATGAAGCATGAAACATGAAATATGTAAATGGTATCACCTTGTATGATGTCTTGTGAAGTAAATCTGAAATCTACCATGGCTATGAAGAATGAAGATCTTAGATCCTTGGATATGATTTTAACAATGGTTGCAAATATATCTTCAATGCTACATCCACAATCTTGGCTGAACAACATGAATGGATGCACTAAACTCTTGACATGATGCTTGAATCTTGATAATGGCTCCAAATGATTGATGAATTTCTCTTGAATGAATAAAATTTTCTCAGGAATGAATACTTGAATGCTTGTTATGAAAAATGAGTGGAGGAACCTTGTATTTATACTTATTCATGCTTAATAACCCAAAATTACACACCAACAAGCAGACATGCGAATTCATTGAATAAAGGATGCTAAATCCCACCAAAATTTGAATTTAAATCCAGAAAATGACTCAAGGAGGACTAAGATGCCCTATGTGGCATCTTAGTCCCAAGTCATGAAACTTTGGGCACAAACACCAAAAAGGGGCCCAATTAAGATGCCTCAAAATCAGGGTCCCGAGACCTTTGGGGGACAATGATGCACTAGGTGGCATTTTAGTCCCGACCCAAAAATTAGGGACACATAAATGCGATCATTATATTATCTTTTATGTATTAGAGAATTTTAGAACTAGCCAGAAAAAATGATGTAATTCATAGGGCTTGTGGATGCAAAATAGGACCAATTAAGCCATAAATGAGGATAAATAAAGCAAGGCAGGCCCAAACAAGTGTGAAAATGCAAGGGTGCGCATTTTCCTACACTACATTTAGCCCCCACTTTAGTGAGAGGGTGAAGTTGCTTCAAACTCACACTAAAGTAGCCAACCACACAATCATGAGGGATTGAAATGTAAAAAATTAGTAAGATAGGATGACAATAGTCAAGAGGAAGGAAAATCCCCGAGGATCAAGATCCTATGGAAAACCAAAATAGGAACAAAGGAACACACATACAGATGATATATGAAGCCAAAACTAGATTGCAAACATACACCATCAAAGATAGAAAAAAGGGGAAGAAAAAGGGAAACAAAAAAGGAAAAAGAAAAATTCCACAGATCATGCTTCAACTAGTCATCCAACATTGTGGACCAGGTCTAGGTTGTTTGTCCAAAAATGGCTTGCAAGTGTAATCCATTGTCCACTATACAAACAAAACACATGCTCACAAGGGCTAGTGAAGCTAGTTGTCCACTAGGTGAGCCCCAGGAAGTCCATATCAAAGCCATACCTCCATGATTTTAATAAGGACAAAAAGAAAATGCATGCTCACAATGGCTAGTGAAGCTAGTTGTTCACTAGGTGAGCCCTAGGAAACCATATCAAAGCCATACCTCCATGACTTTAATAAGGTACAAAAATGCAATATAGAAAGAAAGAGGTATGTTCGAAGGGATTTCTCTTAGTTCGTGCAAGGTATCATCTTAGGAAATATTGTGCCTAATGTCTCCAAGAGAGGAAAATTCAAAGAAATATGATGCTCTTGGAGTAAATAAAACACAATGACACCACCAAGAAAGGACACGTCACAAGAATAAAGAAAGTTGTACAGGGAACATGAAAAAAAATATAAATGAAATCAATGCCAAAAAAATGCTAATGTATGCCCCCACTTTTAAGGAATTTCTAACACCATGTTGTGAGAATGTACTTTAAAGTAGACAAAATTAAAAGGAAAAGAGAGTTTCCCCCAAAATACATAACTCAGTATGTCACATGCAAGCCAACTTAAGGCATGTTTTTCACATCCCAAGATTTCTCTTATATGTACATGAAAGGTGGTCAACTAGCCAAAAGAGGAAACAACATGTGACATACGAGGATAAGGCTACCTAACCCCTTTCCCCCACTTAGTAAAAGACAAGGATGAGCCAAAATGATTGATGAGAAACATGCTAGAGTGAAAGTCAATATCAATTAGAGGAATTAGGTGCCCCCACATAAGGAAGAGCACCAAAATCCTTAAGATGTTGGATTTTTCTACTCAAATTCTTACATTCATTAGTAGAAGGACCACGAACTCTATGATATTCAAAAAATGAATTCTTCTAATAAAATTTATTTCATGTTCTTGGAGGGAGGGATATCAAATGATCTTCAAGGAATCTTGACAAGATGCTCTCTTGATCAATAGTAGAAGATGTTCCTTTATTTGCACAAGATGTCATACACACACTAAAGACTTTAGTTGAAAGTGGAGATAAAGGTGGTAAACATATATCTTTCCTAAGAAAATATGGTATGTTGGTTTTCTTCATCTGTTCATTGTATCCATGTGTAGGAGAGAGATTGTATGCAATACCATAATAATTTTCAATTCAAATGAAGGGGGTTTATGCTTCTAAGAAGGATTGGTTTCTTCATGAGAACAAAAATCATTTTTAAAGTTATGTGTTGTCCCCCCATGAGGTATGAGAGTTAAATAGCCCCCATCACCATCATGGGGTAATGTTGTAGAACGAAGTTGTGCAAATGAAACACAAGGTTTTTTTTATTTGGATTGCGATATTTTACACTCTTCAATAAAGGGAGATGTGAAACCCCAATCATCATTAGAAATCATATCTGAAATGAATCATTGGTATATGAATCTTTGGATTTTGGATTCTCTATTGAAGGGAGGTGTAAAATATAATGACCCCCAATTATCATTAAATGGGTTTTTTGTAGGTGAAGGATTAACATAAAATTTTATAGGTTTAACTTTTGATTTTGGAATGAAAGTATTAGGAGAGTTGGAAGTGTTGTGATCATGTGATTCATAGCTTTGTTCATTTGCTTCAACTGTGTACGTCTTGTTGTTGTACTCAAATTTCATTGTATAGTGGAGAGTAGATGGGATCCCTTTTTATAGAATGAATCCATTGTCTCCCTAGGAGAAGATTGTATGAAAGATATCCTAGCATGATATGGATAGGGGTAGGTGAAACTACAAGTCTGACCTCAATAGGTAATGTGATCATTCCTAGTGGTTGTCTATTAACATTGTTAAAGACACGGATATGAAAATCATTAATTTGAATAAGTCTCTTCTCCATGCCAATTTTGTATAGGAGGTCAATGCTACAAAAATTAGTTTCTACTCAATTGTATATGAGAGTGTGCCTAACTTTAGCTTTATTAATGATCACCTTTATCTTCAAGGCTTCATTCTTGTTTTGAGTCTAAAGTGAGGGAAATAGATGTTTAGGGAATGCAATTTTTGATTGTGTATCTTGCATATGATCAAAGGAGGATGTTAAAGTGTTTGATTTCACATAAGATTATATTTCCTCTCACTTTATTTGCAACATTTCTTGAAATAGACACTTGTATGGAGGTGATAGTTGAATGAGTTTCCACATATATATATTAGTAGAAATATTTTTAAGATCTTCAAAACTAGGCACAATAATTTGAGGCAATGGTGATGTTGTGGGAGAGATTTTTGGTTCCCTACATGTTTGAGCAACTATGTTAGATCTTGGTTTCTGCAAAACATTGTTATATTGCATCATAGCTTTCAAGAAATATCTTATTTTATTATGTCATTCACTAAAGGGAGGTGACTTAGGAAGCTCACTAATTAAAGGAGATCCAATTTGTGTTGTCATAATGTCAACAAGCTTGTGATTATTGTCATGATCTATTAGCGAAGAGGGGTCGAATGTCACTTCATCATCTTTATCTAAGGATTGGTTCTTCTAATATGACTTTGTTGCATGTAAGGGAGTTATCAATGGTTGAATTGTCTTGATTATCAATGATGTTTTTGTCTTGATAAAGGATGTTTTCACTAGGGGAAGAGATTAAATCAAGATTCTCATGACTTTCATTGATTATATCTTCTAACATGAAAGTATCATCATCAGAACTAGGAGATAGACTAGGAGAAGAACAAATGTGATTTTCATGATAATATATGGTTTAATTTCTTTGTTCCCTAATGTCTTTTGAAATAGGATAGGTAGGGGAAGGATCATAAAGAGGGTCATCAATTTCTTTTCCACTAAGAGAGGTAGGAGGAGAGAAACAAATAGGACTCTCAAAAATTCATTGATTAGTTCTTCTAGCACCAAAATATCTTCTTCAAAAATAGAAGAGATATTAGGAGAAGAATGAATATGATCATTAGGATTGTCCAAGGTTGTATTCTCTTTCACTAAAAAACTCTCATAGGGAGGGGATATGAAATTTTTCTTAGCGTTCCTAGAAAGGTAAGGTACTAACATTGTTTGACCAAAAATGAAAAGTAATTTTAACCATCTCATGCAATGCTTTAATAATATAAAATATGTATATCAAAAGATGTAAAACACATTTATCCAATGTATGCAAAACTTTAAGAATGTAAACAATGTATATCTAAAAATGAAAAGCACTTATATCAAACTTACATAAAGTTTTATGAATGTAAACATTGTATATGCAAAAGTGAAAAGTACATTTATCCATATTATGAAAATTTTTAGAAATGTGAGCATTTTCAGATCTAATGATGCTTGTAATTGAAATGATTTCAAAATGAGTACGCTAAATTGATGTTTTTGACCTAGATGCATAAAATAGATGTTCCTGAAACTTTCCAAACTTATAGTGTATGTTACCAGTAGGCTTAAGAAGCTTAGAAAAGAAGATTTAAACCTTAAAAACTATAGCTTCAAACTCAACAGGGACTAAGATGACAGTAAGGGAATCTTGGTCCTAGTGAAGGAATTTGAAGCTTCCAGAAACTGAAATAGAATGAAATCAACTCAGACAAGATTCTGAGGTAAAAACCCAGAGAGGGACTAGGATGCTAGTAAGGGAATTTTTGTCCCAGGGGAGGATTTTTTATAGAAAAATAACAAATTGTAAGTTGCTACTAGTGTTCCTAGATTGTCTACCTAGGGACTTGATGTTTGGAAACAAAAAATTGTGCAAATGAATACTAGAAAAAATAAATAGTGACAAGAAACTAGATGCAAAGTTGAATGCAATAACAATGTTCCTAAATGCAATTAGGATGATTAACAATGCACTTTCGTAGCTTTTCAATGAGGTGAAATGATGCAAGAAAGAAAAATTGCAACCTATATGCACTTTCACTGATGTAAATATGAGAAACCCTAGATGCACTTTCACTAATGCAAGAATGTAACACAAGAATGAATGTAAGTTAGATCTAGGAATGCAATGGACTCCAAATTAGAACATGAATGCTCTAAAACATCGGGTTCACCAAAATGATCAATAGGAAAATGGGTGCATTATAACCTAGGTCATAGAGTGCCACTATTCTCCAATTATCATTCAGTAATGTCCTAGAAGTCCTAATTGGATTGACTAGAAACCTCACAAGGTGAGTCAATTCATAGTGAGGAGGACCTACGAGGGGCTTATTTTAAATTTAAGGGGTTCACCACCAACCAAATTCTTGGAAAAGACACTTTAACATTCAACCTACAAAACCTAATTATGCAAGCCAAATGAGAGATGCAAATAATGAAATAATGCAGTTCAAGGAGATAGGATATGTTTACTTGGGAAGTCTAGAGATGTTGTAAGGATTCCAAAAATGCAAAGAAGTTGCCAAAATGGGCTATGGAGGACTAAGACGCCCTGGGTGTTGTATTAGTCTCACTATTATTTTTTTGGGGGAGATGCAGAGTCTTTAGATGCCATAATCAGATTTGAAAGAATCTTTGAAAAATATGCCTGGGAGGACTAAGACACCCTAGAAAAAGTATTAGTCATGTTCTGAATTTCTGAAAACTCTGAATGTGATTGTGAGCTCCAAGGTCTTCACTTGCTTCTTCTCCGATTTGAGGTCTTGAATCTTCTAGATCTGGCCTATAGGTGAGTTTTCTTGAAGATGACAACTTTGGCAATGCAAATTTGAAACTTTGAGAACTTCTCACTTTAAAGGATCTTCAAGTCTTCAACCTAGATCTACAAATACAAACAAATATCGTCTAAATGAAGCATGAAGCATGAAATATTTAAATGATATCACCTTCTTTGATGTCTTGTGAAGTAAATCTGCAATCTACCATGTAGCAACCATGAAGAATGTGGATCTTGGATCCTTGGATATGATGTGAACAATGGTTGTAAATAGATCTTCAATTCTTCATCCACAATCTTGGCTCAACAACATGAATGGATGCACTAAACTCTTGACATGCTACTTGAATCTTGATGATGGCTCCAAATCCTTGATGAATTACTCTTGAATGCATAAACTTTCCATAGGAATGAATACTTGAATGCTTTTGATGAAAAATTAGTGGAGGAACCTTGTATTTATACTTTTCATGCTTAATATTACAAAATTACACCACAACAAGACAACATATGAATTCATTGATTAAAGGAGGCTAAATATCACTAGAATTTAAAATTAAATCCTGAAAATGACTCAAGGAGGGCATCTTAGTCCCAAGTCATGAAAATTAGGGCACAAAAACCAAAAAGGGGCCCAATTAAGATGCCTCAAAATCAGGGTCCCAAGACCTTTGGGGGACAAATATTCCCTAGGTGGCATTTTAGTCTTGACTCAAAAATCAAGGACACATAGATGAGATCATTATATTATCATTTAGGCATTGGAGAATGTTGAGATTATCTAGAAAAATATGTAATTCATAGGGCTTGTGGATGAAAAATAGCACCAATTAAGCCATAAATGAGGATAATTAAAGAAAGGCAGGCCCAAACAAGTGTGAAAATGCAAGGGTATATATTTTCCTACACTACATTTAGCTCCCACTTTAGTGAGAGGGTGAACTTGCTTCAAACTCACACTAAAGTAGCCAACCATGCATTCATGAGGGGTTCCAATGTAGAAAAAATAGTAAGATAGGATGACGATAATCAAGAGGGTTGACAAGCCCCCAAGATCAAGATCCTATGAAAAACCAACATAGGAAAAAAGGAACACACATTTAGATGATATGTGAAGCCAAAACTAGATCGCAAACATACACCATCAAAGATAGAAAAAAGGAAAACAAAAATTGCCCAGATCAAGCTTCGACTTCTCGTCCAATGCGGTGGAATGGGTCTAGGTTGTTTGTCCAAAAAAAGGTTTGCAAGTGGAACTCATTGTCCACTATACAAAAAAAACACATGCTCACAAGGGCTAGTGAAGCTAGTTGTCCACTAGGTGAGCACCAAGAAGTCCATATCAAAGCCATACCTCCATGAATTTAATAAGGAAAAAATAAAATGAATGCTCACAATGTCTAGTGAAGCTAGTTGTTCAATAGGTGAGCCCTAGGAAACCATATGAAAGCCATACCTCCATTACTTTAATAAGGTACAAAAAATGTAATGTAGCAAGAAAGAGGTATGCTCAAAGGGGTTATTCTTAGTTTGTGGAACGTCTCATCTTAGGGAATATTGGGCCTAATGTCTCTAAGAGAGGAAAAGTCAAAGAAATATCATGCTCTCAGAGGAAATCAAACACAATGACACCACCAAGAAAGGATACATCAGAAAAAGAAAGAAAATCACAAAAGTAACATGAAAACAAATGGAAATTAAATCATGCCAAAATAATGCCATTGTATGCCCCACGTTAAAGGAATTTCTAACACCATGTTGTGAGAAAGTACTTTAAAGTAGACAAAATGAAAAGGAAAAGAGATTTTCCCCCAAAATACATAACTCAGTACATCACATGCAAGAAAATTTAAGTCATATTGTCCATATCCCAAGCTTGATATTATATGTACATCACAGGTTATCAAATAGCCAAAAGAGGAAACGATAGGTGACATACGAAGAAAAGGCTACCTAACCCCTTACCCCCACTTAGTGTAGGACAAGGATGAGCCAAAATGATTGATGAGAAACATGCTAGAGTGAAAATATCTAAATCAAATGTCAAATCAAACTAAATTCCATCTAAGTTAATTAAATCCCGATTAACTCCCAAATCCTCTTTTCTCTAGCTTTTGAAACTTGCACATATAAATCAATTTATTTGATTTATTAATTCTTCTATTCAAATATGACATCTCTTTGGAATATTCCCTCAATTTAAAATCTCCCTCCCAAAAGGACTTTTCCTCCAACATGCCATTTATAACTCTTACATGTCCTTTTTTGTGATCCAAGTGGAATTAACTCATCTTTCAACTCTTCCTCCACAAGCCATTTTTTGAATTTAAAACTCCACCTATATGCATTAATTTGCACATTGACCAAAATGTGCTCCACCTCTCTTCAATAGAATGTTGACAAATGGCACAATGCTATTGGGTCAAGTTTAATCCCACATTCTCCCTAATTCTCATTTCTCCATCCTTCTTTCCTATAAATAGAGAGCTTATCTATTGATTTGGGATCCACAACTTTATCCAAGATTACTATCTACAGATTTGAGCAAGTTCATCAACCTTTTTCATCCAAGTTTTCATAGTTTTTATCAATGTTAGCTAGGTTATTGACAAATTTCATCAAGGAGCACACAATCATCATCAATTTCACCAAAGCTTTACAAGGAATTGGGAAAGGGTTTCTTTCCAAATCAAAGAAGCACCAATTCCCCCATGGGATGTTGGTTTGAATGTTTTGAACAAGATTTAGTAGCTTTCATTTGATTTTATATCTTGTTTTCTTGTTCATTGTATTTGAATATATTGCATGGGGAATGTTTATTATTGATTTGTTTATTGACTAAAATTCATTTGTTGGATTATGTTGGAGCAAGTCTAGACCAAGCATTCACATTTTCGCACTAGAAGGAGGGCCCACCTTTCAAAATTAACACGTTTTAAAATCAAATTCTACTATTTTTTTCAAATTTGTGTGTCTTTAGGAAAGAGCAACATTGGGAAGGACAAACAATGATGCTATTAGTCCAGTGTCACTATATAGTGACATTGTTTGTGCTCCAAAATGCGACGTTGAAGTAATTCTCCTGAGGCCGAACCAGTCAAATTCCAAATCACAACGCTGGTTAATATTCTGACACCTTTGTTGTCTTTATTTTTTCATAGAGTGACATTGACTTCACCAGAGTGACGTTGACTTCTCCAAACAATGACGCCTTCTTGCGACGTTGGATTTGGGTAAAAGGTTAACTTTTAGTTTCATTTTAACATGCGCTTTTTATATTGATGAACTTTGACTTTTAAGCTCTCTTTTGGATCTGTTTTCTATAGGCTAATCAACTTTTTTAGTTTGAGGTGATCAAGAAGGGAAGGAGGAAACAAGGAGAATTTTTCTTATGACATTATCTCATGATTATAAAAAGTGTTTTTAAACTCTTTGGGAACATTTATAATCCCATTTTTTTAAGGATATTGTTATCTTCAGTTTTAGGACTCAAATAGATTTCATTTAGGTTTTAAAAAGAATAATCAAAGGGTTAAAAAGAGCATTAGGAACTTACTAGAGTTTCTTTTTGGATTTTAAGAATTGAACAAACAACTCTAAACATTTCATATTGGTGCTATAAAAAGAATCCATTACTGCTTTGGAGGTCTAAAATGAACATGTGTTTTCTTTGTTCTGTAATCGTTTTTACAAACTAATATCATTTTAAAGGTGTATGCAATTCTCTTACACTTCACGGTGATCTTGAGAATCAAAAGTCTTTTGGTGATATTAGGTTGTCTAAAATATTTCGTCCACACTTCAATTTGGGCTTTTTAAAAATTGAACAAATCTTGCTAGTGTGAGTTAAGTATATCATGTGTGTTCTCTATTTGTTCACACAAAAAAAGATTGATCAACCTATAGATGTGCTTCTATGCTATTGTTCACCTTTAGAGAGCCTTCCTTGGTGGGAAAAATTACTCACACCAAGGGAACGACTCAAACTGGTAACGAGCTAAATACCAAGCTACTCCCAACTGGTATAGAAATTTGAATGTTGAGTAAATATTAGCATTATAGGAGCTCCTATAGACAATCAGGTGATACTCTTTATATTATTTGATCTTTCCTCTTGTGTGGATTTCTGAACGGGTGCCTTGATTATGAACCAATTTGTGTAGAAGCCAAAATCCCTATCTATTTGTTGGTGTAAGGAGGTCGGACATCCGAAGCCATCCCATGTATTTGTGGTTCAAAGTAGAGATGAAGAGTTTTTCATGGGAGATTCACGAGAACTCAAAGCTTGGCTAACTCGAGAAGTGTGTGCCAAGAAAGGGGAAGCCAGTGTGGTCAAGCTTCGAATCATCCACTTTGAATAAGCCCAGCTAGAGAAATCCATGTGGGAATATGATAAATATTTCCTTTTTCTATCCTAGGGTGGTGCATTGCTACGGAATCAAAATGTGTTGCTTGGATCTAAAACATTGGAAAACAAAAATTCAACAAATCCTCAAAATTTCAAACCCTTTGGGAAGAACAGATACATTTGAAAATTCCATGTGTTACTGCTTGTCCCTAGGGGTTCTTATTCCTAGAAGGCTTCTAAACATTTGGACCTACATCTCAATTTGTTTCTCCCCAAAGTCAACATAGGGAAATATTGCCTTGATTCTCTTGATTTCTACATAATGGACCTTGTGGGATGAAAATAAATTGAGAGATAGACATTCAGTTTGAAAATCTAAACAAGAAAGTGTGGATGTGGTAAAAATAACCAAATCTAAGCAAGATAAAAAAAATAAAATTGAACCCCACCTATGTGCTTGTTCTCATGATTTCCAAAAAGCTCAAGATCCCAAAATAGAAGTCTTTGTACAAAATCTTCAAGTTTAGGTGTCACACTTAGAAAGTTATCAAGAAGTACATTAGTAAGTGAAACCTCAAGAAATACACCAAGATAAGAAAGAAGTTCACAAGGTTTTATATACTCATTCCTTTAAACAATCTAGATATGTATGCTGAATTTGAACCACTCATCTAAGTCAAAAGTTTGGTTTCTTAAATTTGAGCACTTTAGAAGTATAGAATGTCCTTCAATACTAAGGCCTTGTAAAAGGAAGTCTATCTAAGTCCAATCTAGGATCAAAATCAACACTTTCATCCATCCCCCAAACATCAATCAAAATCCCATTTCACAAACAACTCTTAGAATCTCGGAAAAAATCCTTCATGCTAGACTTTTGGAAAATCCTTTAAAATCAAATAAAAAACCATCTTGTTTGACTTATTATGTGTATATGAATCCTTCTTCATATACTTAGTTAAATTATCATCTTGTGGGAAAAATTTATTGCAATATTACATCCAACATCTTGTGGTTTATGAGTTCATTATCCAAATCCAAAATCAAAAAAGCAAAAGTCTTAAATTTTAGTGTCATCCCCAGATTATTAAGAGTTCAATCATTCACATCATCCATATTTCATTTATCTGATCACCATCCTTTGATCCTTAAACAAACTTAGATTTTATTCTTTGTGCCTAAAAGTTTGGACCAACTTAAGGAATTAGAGATTTTCTCCCATATTCTTTAAAGTTGATCCTTATTTTATGGTTCCAACTAGATCACAACACAAGAAAAACATGGAGCAAAACAAAGAGACATCTAATTCAATTGAATTGATTCAAACCACACCTGAATTAAACTCCATCTGATCCAAAAACCCCCCACTCAACCTTCCTCAACAACCATAGGATCCTCAAGATGGAGGTTTCCAAGTGGAGGACATTACCAACAATACCCTAGGAATGACTCAAGATGAAATCCTAGAGATAGTCCAAAACAAGAATCACAAAATTGTTAATACCATGATGAGACTTAATCCTTCCTAATACATACTTGCATTAGAAAAGGAAGGATCTAAACTCCCTTTTGATTATTATGTAAGCATAATTATGGAACAACCTCTTTGACTTATTCCATTGATATCATTCACACCATCCCCCAACCAATGTCATCTCACACTCCAAGTAAACCCATGATCACCAAAGGGAGTTCATTGCTCCAAGCTCCTCAAACACACCCCCTTGTAAGTAACCAAAATTTGAATGAAAATACCATCCTGGTTATGCCAAGCACCATCCTAAAAGACCCAAAACATCCATATGTTTCGCTCATCTTCCATGACACCAATAATCCATCAACCTTCTCTACAACACCGGTATATTCCCTTGATACACAAGTCTCCCTCCCCATGGTATCACAAGAACAAGGGGGTTTATTTGGACAAGGTGGAATATTTTATCCTTCATCATCACTTCCTCAAGTGAACATATCATCTACTCCCCCATCACTTCCCCCACTGACATCAATATCTACACCCATCCTTGTTTTAGGGCAACCCCCTTTACTTATCCAAAATCAACTGAATCAAATCAATCAGCCAATTACAAATCAAATCAATACGTCAAGTGTACCAAACCCTACAAGCATGAAACTGACATCACAATAGTAGGTGGAACCCATACAAACATCTCAATCAACCATTACACCATCCACAACATCTCAAATATCTCAAAATGTGGTCTCCCAAGGACCTAGCTCATCAACCATACCCTCCACCACACAACCCATTCTCATCACTCAAATGCCCCAACAACCACCCCAAAAAAATCTCATCACACCATCTCATACCATTATGAATCCCCCACCTCTACCATGAAATCAAAACATAGCCAACCAATACAACATCACATTACAGGAAGCTCAACAAGCCTATTAAAGGCCACTCCAGCAATTCCAAACCCAGCAAGCCACACAAGTTGCGTAACAAGCTATACATCAAGAAAAAATGCAACAAGCCACACAAAAGGCCCAATAGGTTTCCTGAGTGTAAGCACGAGCATTGCTACAAAAGCAACAAGCCCAAGTGCAAGCACAAGCTTTATTGCAACAACAAGTCACACAAGCCACGCACGTTGTACAAGCCTCTCAAGATTCCCAAGCTACCAAAGATGCACACGAACAAGCCCAAAATCAAGCACAACAAGCTCAAGCACAGGCCTTGTTACATCAATAGGCTTACCAACAATCCTTACAACAATACCAAGTGGAACAAAAATTAGCTCAACAACAAGCCCAACAACAAGCATTATTGGCACAATAGCAACAACAGGCCAAACAACAAGCATTGTTGGTGCAACAACAACAGCAAGACAAACAACAAGATTTTTTGGCACAATAATAATTGAAAGCATATCAACAAGCATTAATTGCACAAAAAACTCCGGAAAATGTACCACGAAGTCTGCAAGTCACCCCACCGGTCATCCAAGTCACTATGCCAACCCAAAACATATTCATTCCACCAACTAACCCATAAAGTGATTTGTCTGCCCAAATCAAAAATCTCTCACAATAGGTGTTGGACATACAATCTAGGAAGACCCAAAAATCACAAGGGAATTTATGCCCTTATCCGTTCAATAGGAGCATTGTGATGAAGTCATTCCCACAAGACTTTGAGGTACCAAAATTTGACAAGTATCATGGAGCCAGAAATCCTTAAGATCACATTAGGTAATTCCATGTACATAGCATGGAATTTTCCTATGATGGCTCCTATCTAATGAGGCTCTTCCCCCGAAGTCTGGCTGGCCTAGCCATGGAATGGTTCTCCTGTCTTCCTCTTGAAGTTAAAAGGTTCCAAGATATTGTGGATGCATTAAAAAAAAATCACTCATTAACATGGGAATATATGTAAGCTTGGAGGAGTTGTCCAACCTTAATTAAAATAATGGAGAATCATTCACATCCTTCTTGCAATGATGGCCATCCAAGGCCAATATGAGCAAGTGGGCTATGCCAGAGGAACAAGTTGGAACCATTATTTCAAATCTCAAAGGCTTATAGCTTTCTATCTCAAAGTACAGTGCATCACCACCTATGATCAGCTCATCCCCAAATCTATTAACATCGAAAGAGCCCTCATTGCATAATGTGGGACACCCACTTATCAAGATAATCACCCATCAATAAACTACAACAACAAACCACGAACATGGGTGAAATTTTTTTTTTTTACCAACGATGGTGTTGTTCATACCAAGGTTGTAATCAGTGCTCCAAAGCCAAACATGACACAACAAACATACCAACAACCTCAAAATAATACCCAAAACACCCGTCGACCCAACATATCTCAACAACAAAACAACACACAAAAAATCGATAATGTAAATGATCAAAGTGGACCATCCACAAGAAATCGATATCCTCAAAAGTGAAAGTATACACCACTTGGAGAATCGGTCGAATCTATCATGAAGTGACTCATTGACGCCAACATCATCATGCTCCTAGTCATTGAAAATTACTAGGAGCCTCAAGTTAAGATACCATGGTATAATGAGAAGTACCTGTGCGATTTTCATAATATAAAGGGACACACAACAACTAGTTACATGATGCTCAAAAACTTGATCCAAGATCTTATTGAGACCAAGACCATTATCATTAAGAAACCAACTGGAAATCAGGACCTCAATATATACAAAAATCTGATGCCAGATCACAATAAATCAAATAAGAATGGAAAAGGAAAGAAGTACAACAACATCAACCATGTTTATGACCATGTTGTCTCATCTTTAGATGAATGGGTAGGGGTCGTCAATATCCTAGGGTCCACATACGAGTGTGGAGTCACCACACAAGGTGGAAAAATCACTATCCCCAGACCATCCACACAAGCTAGAGCACCCCTTGCAAATTCTAAGTTAGTTTCCAATGGTTAGACTGTCTTGGAATAGCTAAAGAAGACCCCCACCTAGATCTCCTTCATGGAGTTGCTGAAAATTTTCCCTGCACATAGGGATATTCTAGAAAAGGCACTCGCTACGTCTTCTGTACCCAAAAACCTTGATGCAGATTAGTTCCAAGCTATGGTCGGACACATCACCTTGCCACATCTCCTCATGTTCTCTGAACAAGATCTCCCAACCCAACCATCTCACAACTATGCACTTCATCTTGAATTTTTTGTCCAGAAAAATAAAGTCAAATAGGTCTTGGTGGATAGAGGTGTAGGGTTAAACATTTGTTCTCTCAAACTAATAAAGAATTTGGGATTCTCTAAAAAAAATTATTGAAAAATCAAAAGGTATCACCATCCGGGATTATGATGATTAGGAAAGAGTGTCTCAAGGCACCATCCAACTTCCTATCCAAGTAGGACCAGCCATCATGGATACTACTTGCCAAGTCCTCGATCTTGACCTCCTTTATAACATTCTTCAAGGGTGCCCATGGATCCATGGGATGAAAGCGGTTGCATCCATGTTTCACCAATGTGTTAAATTCCCCTTTGAAAACCAATAGGTTACCATCCATGTTGATCCTAATCCATTTTCTTACTGCAAGAACCTTGAAGCCAAATACTACAAAATCCCACAAGATCCTAAAAATGATGAAGGCCCTAGAACTCCATACGTAGACCCATCCACCTTACCATCCACTTCTGAGATAAAGACACCCTCCATTCCTGCCATTTTTTATATCAAAGGCATTATCCAAGATAATGGATGTGGAGATTAGAAGATGAAGAAGGGTGCCTTTGTAGTAGGAGAGTTACCTCAATCTCCTCGATCTCGTGGATAACCACAATCAAGTGACATGCCATCTCAAAATTTTAGGGTAGACCCCTCCAGATTCAAATGTTGGGGAGACTTAGGACAAGAAGTGGTAGATGAAAAGGACATATCTAGTCTCCTATACCAAGATGAAATACTTGTGCCTACTCTTCCACTGGACAATGCTAACAAAGAACTATAGTTGATGCTTGGCATGGGCTACAAGAAGAATGAAAGTCTTGGAAAAAATAGAAATGGTCAATTAGAACCCATTGTTGCTAAGAAGCGTAGGAATAATCTTGGCCTTGGATGTACCCCTCCAAGGATAAACATACATGGCAGAAGTCCCTCTGTTAAAATATTCAAAGCACCTCCTCGATTACCAGTATTCATAGGTCTACCCTTAGGCAACTATACCTTTGATATAGCTGATATATGTAGTGATAGTGACAAGGTTCACCACACTGACCTACCCATGTTGTTTGAGGACTCTTCCCTATTCATGATTTCCATTGTGTCTTTTGAGTTGAATAATCAAACCCATGAATTAAAGCTAGTATATCCCCAGCTAATAGACTATGACCAACGAGGACCACAAATTTTAGACACATTAAAAAATGATGAGGCCCTCTCGCAATTCATGGGACTACGGGATACTATACCATGCAAAGACAATAAAGCAAGATTTGACATTGAGCTAGATACACATGCATACTATGGGGAAATGATTGAATCCCTCAGTTGCAAAATTGAAAATTTAAGAATAATCTCTAGGTCTTTAAGTTAAAACCACAATGTGGCACTTTCCAACCCAAAAATAGTAAAAAAAAAGGATTCATTTGAGGGTGAAAACCTCTCTGAGGTACCCAAGGATGAGGGACTAAATATTCCCCTTAGTGTTATTCATCAAGAAAAGTCAACAGTATTGATAGAGAAGTGTAACCCCACCAACTTGGGGACTTAGGTGACACCACATATAACCTTTTATGCATAATCAATTTTAACTAAAGAACGAGAACTCCTAGCTACATTTATAATTTAAAGAAAGGTAAAATTTGTTTGGACCTACACTGATATGCTAGGACTCGATCTAGAGTTTGTGGTTCATCATCTTGCAGTATATCTAGAAGTGAAACCAGTAAAAAAAAACTAAGTAAAATGCATCCACAGATTGCACTATTAGTCAAATTAAAGTTACAAAAGCTCCTAGATGATGTCCTCATAAGATCCATTGATTATCCTGAATGGGTCTCAAACTTTGTACAATTCACTAAGCCCATTGGATGCATCTAGATCTACACTGACTTCAAGGACCTAAACAAGGTGTGCCTGAAGGATGATTTTCCCCTACCAAACATTGACTTGATTCTAGATCAAATAGTTGGGCATGAAATGTTGTCACTAATGGACGGGTTCTCAGGGTACAATCAAATAATGATAGTGAAAGAGGATCAGCATAAGACAACCTTTACCTATCCCTAGGGTACATACTGCTGGAACATGATGCCTTTTGGGTTAAAGAATGATGGAGCCACCTATCAAAGGGCCATGACTCTCATTTTTCATGACATGGTTGACAAGCTTGTAGAAGACTATGTGGATGATATATTGGCCAAATCAAGAAAGCAACAGGATAACATAGTGCCAATAAGTTCCATCTTTGACAGATTGGAGGAATACAAGGTAAGGCTCAACCCTAAGAAATGTGTATTCGAGGTACAATCATGAAATATCTTATGGTACATTGTATCAATGAGGGGGATTGAGATAGACCTTGCCAAATTCAAATCCATTATTGAAATGGAGGTGTTTACAAGGAAGACTCCAATCCATCTATAGGTTCATCATACAATTAGGAGACAAGGTTGTTCCCTTTTTCACCTACTCTACAAGGGGGTAGCATATAGGTGGGGCAAGAAGTGTGATCAAGCATTCAAAAAAACTAAGGAATACCTGCTGACGCCACTAGTACTCATGTCACCAATCTAGAATAAGCCATTGATTTTGTACATATCGGAAACAACAATAGAACTTGGGGATCTATTAGAACAACATGACAAGATAGGGAGGGAGAGAGCCATATACTATATTAGCCGAACCATGGTGGGGCATGAGTTAAATTAAAAACTCATTGAAAAGGCTTGGCTAACAGTAGTGTTTGCCTCATTGAAATTTACGCACTACATGTTGGCCCATAAAATCAAACTCATTGCAAAAATAGACCCCCTCAAATATTTACTCTCCAAGGTGACTCTCATAGGGTGGATAGATAAGTGGGTCATGATCCTCTCAGAATATGACATTGAATATGTAGAAATAAAAGTTGTAAAGGGACAAGTAATTGCGGATCAATTATCAAAAGCACCCATCTATTCAGAGAACCTGTTGGTATCAAAATTCCCAATAGATTATGTGTTCAATCTTAGTGACATAGATCATTGGAAGGTTTATTTTGATGGTTCATATACACAACATGGATCAAGAGGAGGGGTTTTCTTCATTACACTGCAAGGGGATTGTATTCCTAAATCCTACAAGCTATCTTTCCCTTGCACTAACAATATTGTTGAATACAAAGCTCTTATGATTGGACTTACAATAGAAGTATAGTGCCAGATCATGGCTCTTAAAGCTTATGGAGACTCTCAACTAATCATCAACCAAGTCAATAATGAGTACCAAACGAAGGATGACAAGTTAAATCCATACAAGAAATTGGTACAAGACCTCAAATAATTCTTCATTGAAATCACATTTGATAAAATACCAAGGGAAAACAATAGAGAGGTGGATGCCATGGAAATGATCGGATCACTACTAGATATCCCATGTAATGTCCTTAAAAATGAATTCCTGGTAGAGTAGCTTCTCATACTAGCTATCGAGGTACTAGAGTCTGAATTTGTGTGTGAAATCATTGGTCTTTGTAACCCATAGTATCATGATATATACACCTACCTAAAGATAGGAGTCCTCCCTTTCAATATCACTCCAAACCTTAAGAGAACCTTTGTCAACAAGTCATCTTTCTTTGTTATCTTAGGCGACACCTCGTACCATAGGAGTATTGAGGGAACCCTTTTGTGATGCTTAAATGTTGAGGAAGCTTTAACTACTTTAATGGAGGTACATAATGGCATTCATGGTTCACATTCGAGTGGCATGACCTTGGCTAAGAAGCTACTGATAATGGGGTACTATTGTCCTATAATGGAGAAAGAATCCCACGAATATGTCAAGAAGTGCTTACAATGTGAATAGCATGGGCATCTCATCCATGTATCAGCTCAAGAGCTCCACCCAATTGTTACACCTTGGCCCTTCTCACAGTGGGGGCTTGATCTCATTGGAAAAATCATGCCCACCTCATCTAATGGACATAAGTTCATTATTACTACTACGAAGTACTTCAAAAAATGGGTAGAGGCCATTCTTATGACCTATATTACTAGAAATCAGATTGCAAAGTTCATCATGAATTGCCTCATTTTCTACTACAGTGTCCCATAAGCCATTATCTCAGATAATGGGAGACCTTTCAGAAACCAGGATGTTTGAGACCTATGCTAGAAATTTAACATCCAATATTGCTTTTCTACTCCATACTACCCCCAAGGTAATGACCAAGCTGAGGCTAAAAATAAAACCATCCTCAAAATCCTCAAAAAGATAGTCAATAAAGTTGGTCATGACTAGAACTTACATTTAAACCATATCCTTTTGGCTTACTGAACAAGTATCCACACACCAACATGTGGAACCCCATTCTGCCTGGTCTACAAATGAGAAGCTATCTATTGGGAAATTAAGGTCATCTTAGATAAGCATCTAATATTTGTAGCACCTTTGGTAATTTTAATTTCAATTAGATTGCCTCAAAAACACGTACAACTATGTCACAAAGTGGAATAATATATAGTTCATTTCTCACATTAATCCTTCTAAGAGAAGCTCATGCAAAATTCAGTTTCAACAATGAACATTAACAGATTCTAACCAAGAAACATGAAACATGAATGATGAAATAGAACACACAGATTTACATGGGAAAAACCCTTTTGGGTAAAAAACCCCACACTCCAAAATCCCAAATCTCTATTGTATTATTCATGCAACAAAAAAATTACAAATACAACTAAGGCACTAAGCCTTTAAATAGATTACATCTTGTTTCATTCTTGAGATAAACTAGATAGCATAAATCCTCATACAATCTTCACATTGTTACAATATTGTCATACATCATAAAGTGAAGATACTATCTCTCATGGACCTCTGATCAACCTCACTCTATTGAAACACTTTATCAAAACATACAAAGCAGATTCACATAGAGATAAGTTTCACATTCAATCCATAGAGAGAGAGAGGAGTCACCTCTTTTAGAATAAAATTATTTTCCTCTCTTTCTCTAGCCCTCGGCTCTCTCTCAATCTCATCCGAACATTATAGAGAGTTCTATTTTTTTTCATAGTTTGCAAACACTTTGTTGATCTTACACAAGAGAATGGTCACAATAGTCCAACTACCAACCGGTTCACATGCTACCTCTCTCATTGGTCCAAGGAAAGCCATGTAGGACATTCATTCGATCAATCTAAGGTTCAACTACACCATGTCTCACCGAAGCTAAACTACCCATTCACCATTGATCGCTCCATAGTCTTCCATAATCGCCAGGATTCCCACCGAACATGTCCATCAATGAGACCAATGCTATCGACAATGGTTCAGTAGGTTCTACCGATCCCCGAGGTTACACTGATGCTCTTCCAGCTCAGAACCTTTGTCAGTGAGAGTCCCACCGATGAACTCCATCAGGCTAACAAATTGCCTTAGAGGAGGTCCTATGATGTTCTACCAATACTCCATGTTCCACCGATGAAGTGTCCTTTAGGTGATCTCATTGGTAGGACTTATACCAAACACAGACCCATCGGTCTAGCTTATACCATCATAACAATTTACCAAACACTTGGCTGACACTGCATGTTCCACCGATGCCATTCATCGACGGGAATTCCACCGATCCACCCCCATAGAGCTAACTTCCACCATTGGATGAGATCAGAAGAAGTTCCACTGATTATTTATGTTAGGCTGATCAGTGTCATTGGTGAGACAAAAGAAAGGTCCCACCAATCCTGTCCATTGGTCTAACTTGCTCCATTAGTCTAACTCCCAAAGACATCATCAAGTTCCAAAGTTAGGCTGATGGAGAACCATTGGTCAGACTCTCACTAATTAACTCCCATGAGTCTAACTCCTTCCATCAGACAATAGAGAAAGGATTTTCACTGACCGTTCAGGTTAAGCAGATCATCACTATCAGAAAGATAGACCAAAGGTCACACCAATATGATCATGAAGAGGCTTCACACAGATAACTCAAATTGGCCAAATACCTCAATGATCACACTGATATCATAGTCAGTTCAAGATTAAATAAGCAGATCGGCTAGACATCTCAATGGTCACATCGACAATGCTCTCTGAAAGGTTTAGGCCAGTGGGATATAGGCACACAATTCCAACAATCTCCCACTTGACAAAGATCACACTGGAACCTTCAGAGCACTCAGGAACTACTAAGATCATGCTAGCACCACCAGTTTAGACCTTGTTTAGTAGCATTCAGGACACCCAATCAACAAGTTTCCACAAATAACATTCTACCAGACAATCTGCAAAAAACTCAAGTATCCAGCTACAACTAGCTATCCAATATTCAATGATAGTCATCCATGAAACCAAAAAGATCCAAACATGCTCTCATGCTTCATCAATACTTCTGCAACAACATCTAAGATGTCCACAATATGGGCAACAATCCTTGTCATCCTCCAACATGCCACCTATGGAAGAAAGGTACAAGCCAAGGTGAATATGCACTAGTCCAATGAACATAAGCAAAAGATCCCAATGATATAAACAACAAGACACTACTATCACTCTAGAAAAAAAGATAAAAACATAATCTAGAACAACAATCATATAGACATCTTCTATCCAACTGATAACCCATGTGACTAAAAATAGTACCAGCAACAAGTGCTAGTACATTCAATCATCCATACCTCAAAGGTATCATACATTAGTGAACTTATGCACCAGACATAACCAACCCATGTACTTACAACTACAAGCTCCATGTGTATACAAGTCAATGAAGAACAAATATTTTAAGGAACTCACATTGCATGAGTCATGCCAAAAGCTAACACAATTTCAAGGGGCACAACAAGTCTACTAATCTACAACATAAAGAAAGTGCAACCATGTAGTACCAAGGATCCAACTCTAGACTGATATGAAAAACCTACAAACAAGTTTCTATAAGAAAAAAAATATCTTCTTAACTGGTCTACACAACTTTTCCATGTACTCAACACCAAACAAAGAAAACAATATTATGTGAAACCATGCATTCAGGAAGATCAGTAAGACCAAAGAGAATCTGCAAAACATAACATGTAGCTCATCCTTGTAGAAAACACCTCCAAGTATTAGTTGTGTCAAGTAGTATCTTATTTACATCCCCAACACAAAATCCTTAACAACACCCAACAAATCAATCACCAAGATTAACTTGACATATGTAATATGTAACCAAACATGGATGTAAGCCTCTCAAAGAAGATAAAATACTTCATTTCCCATTTCAGGAAATTAGCCCATAAAGCATCTCCTACCAATTCTCATCAAAAAATGATATAACACAAAAGCTCAAGGAGATAAACCATGTTATCCATCTCCCATAATGAATCCTCTAGAACCATCTAGCCATAGCTCAAGATTCATTAATGAAAGAAATACATAACACACTTGAGAGAAACACTGGGCACTACCTCTAAGGTTATAAACTATTGAGAATTCCAAGAGTGGGAAAGAGAAAGTTCCTCCAAGATATCCAAGTAAAAAAGACTCATCCATGAACTATCTCCTCATAGGTCTTTATGGAACTCACATTCAATCAAGGTGTAGGCTGCTTAAACTTTCTGGTAGAAAATTCAGGAAGAGTAACCATTGAATACACTTCTCTTATCTCAAGAGAAATTCAGCCTCACCTTATTCTCCATGTATCCATGAGAACCTACAAACAATCACCTCATGCCAAACTCCAAATGCAACACAAAAACATGATGAAGTATCAGGAAAATGATCAATGCACCTAGAACACAAAGAATATACCAAGATCAATGTCAAAGATCTAACTGTAGAATTGGGAACTTAACATGACATCATGATCTTTTCATCCCTTCTTAGGAAATTCCATTCTTCAAGTGAAGAAAACAAGATCTCAAGAGAAATACTCAATGTCAAAACTCCAACACAAAAGCAAGAGTATACCATGACATAAAACAAACAAGCTCTAAAAAACATCACCTGTCAAGCACCATCAGTACCTCAACCCAAAGAACACACAAGTCCTCCATGGTTTCAAAATGCTAACCATCTTAAAATACTAGCCCTACAAATATGAAAGAACCCTTCTATAGCAATAGGATCACAGAGTTCCTCCTAGTAACATCTACAAACTAAAGAAGAAAAAATATTCATAGTCACTACTAAAGCTCCCACTGAACAGTGATACTGAGCTTTCCAAGCATCATGACCAAGCATCTCCAAAACTGAAAAAAAACTTTGAGGTCCACAAAAATAGTTGCACTACTAATTATCCCAAGTGAAACCAAGATCTCATAAGTAAGGAGATTCACCATGCTACATGACTCCATAATTCACTTATCATCCATCCTGTTACCTCAAAAAAGTCACACCAATGCACAAGTGACCACAAACACAACCAGCTTACAAGTCTACATAAACACTGAATCAAATCATGTGGATATGAATAGTCCACTTCTAAGTTGTCCTACTACAAACATATGGGTAAAGACAACCCACAACATTGCACAACCCGTAGACCCCATTAATGAAACATGAAGACTCACAATCACACCAATGTCTTCCACACTATGAGGTCTCACAAGAGAACCAACATGTAGAGACCCTGAATCAAACACCAAATCAAGTACATATCTGATTTTCCAATTATGTCCACACCACGCACCAAAGTCTAGGAATCTATCAAGCATTACCATAGAACAATGAGTGACTAATCACATACCAATAATTTTTATGTAGAGAAAGAATCACACCTTCTCTCACCATGCATAAAGCATGCAAGTAAAGCTGAAACTATCTCATCCAGTAGCACCATAAAAATATGCAAGTACAATTCATCCTTATAAAGGAACAATAATTTAGGAACCCCAAGCCCATTTCAAGCCAACTCCAAAACCACCAATCTGCACATGCATCTAAGAAAGATATAGGTTATTTCACAAGCTTTCAAATCATCTAATGATTAACTTCATAGCCTTTATGCATTTGAGGTTAACATAAAATAATGCCTTCCAATGCTAGGAAACACTTCCCAGTATTAACACTCTCTTCCATGGCTGAGAAACAACTCATGCCCCTCCATAATACCAGGGATCCTCTCACATAGACACCCATTATGAAAGCTTTCCTACTACACGACCACGAAGAAAATAAATCCACCTCATACATTAAGGTTATACTCTGTACATTAGAAATGTGAAAATAAAATTGAATCTAAACTAATACACCAATGAAACATTAGATTGAAGAAATTAAATTAAAGAAAGTAAATGAAAACTCTAAACCATAGTTTCTTCAAATTTGTCCCATTGTCCTCTATCTCCAAGGATTCATTTCAAGATGCTTGCTCTGAGTTTGTTTAAAACAACAGCTTGTAGAATTGGCAACTTGAGAGAATGAGATTATTAAAAATGCATATGCATTGCTACAAGATTAAGCTATGAAAATTGAAATGCTATGAATGCTAAGATGCGACTATAGTAACTACGCATGAAAATCTAAGATTCGAAGTCCTTTTCCACTCACAAGAGAGCTGCATTTATAGATTTTTGAAGGTAGGAATTCAATTGGCCAAGATCGACAGTCGAGTTCAAACCTGTTAAAATGAACAGTGAGAGATCGAGAATTCGAAAAGAAGATGGAATTCTAAGAGACGGATGGAGAATGAAGAGACAAATTGAAAGGTGTCTCTCATAATTAAATAAATAAATATTCAATTATGCGTGAGAACTGAAAAGGCTTTTTAATTAAATATTGAAAATATTTAATTATGTGAGAAGAGGAAAAAAGCTTTTTAATTAAATATTGAAAATATTTAATTTTGTGAATAGAGTGGGAAATTTAGAAAATTCTTTAATTAAATATCAAAAATATTTAATTAAATGTGGACTGAAGAATATCATTTAAATCTAGAATTTAAACTTTGTGATAATTAATGTAAATAAATTGTGAAATCTATTTAATTAATTAAGAGGAATGTAGCATTAATTAAATAAACTTATTTATTTAATTAAATCAGAAGAATTAGAAAATGAACAATATAAATAAATAATTAAATTTATTTATACGTAGATGACTTAAGAATATTAATTAAATAATTCATATTTAATTAATTAATAGGTTCGATTAACCGTGACCAATTTTAGATGTGTACATATACTACTGCCAACTAGGAGACACAGATCACAACAATTCAAGATGACCAACTCCATTGTCTCCATCTTCACCATCCTTAAAGTTGCATGTTGTCTCTAAAACCACAACACTTCCACTCACCAAAGGATCAATACATCAGCCAATTCCTCCATATTTCCTCAAGCTTGACAGACTAAGAAATATTCACAGGAGAAATACCCAGAACCAACAACCAAAAGAAGGCTCTAATAGAACTTGTTGGGAAATTCTGGTCATCTCAGATAAGCATCTAAGATTTGTATTACCTTTGGTAATTTTAATTTCAATTAGATTTCCTCAAAAACACGTAAAACTATGTCACAAAGCAAAATCGGACATAGTTCATTTCTCACATTAATCCTTTTGAGAGAAGCTCATGCAAAATTCAGTTTCAACAACGAACATTAACAGATTCTAACCAGGAAACATGAAACATGAAAGATGAAACATAACACATAGATTTATGTGGGGAAAACCCTTTTGAGTAAAAAACCCCACACTCCAAAAGCCCATATCACCATTGTATTATTAATGCAACAGAACAATTACAAATATAACTCGGGCACTAAGCCTTTACATAAATTACATCTTGTTTCATTTTGGAGACAAACTGGACAACATAACCCCTCATACGATCTTGACACTGTTACAATATTGTCATATAGCATATAGTGTAGTTACTATCTCTCACGGACCTCTAATCAACCTCTCGAGTGTTTATAAACCTCACTCTCTTACAACACTTTCTCACAACATATAAAGCATATTCACATAGAGATAAGTTTCACATTCAATCCACACAAAGAGAGAGGAGTCACCTCCTTTAGAATAAAATTCTCATCGTCTCTTGGTCTAACCCTCATCTCTCTCTCAATCTCATCCGAGCATTACAAAGAGTTCTTTTTTTGTTCATAATTTCCAAATAGTCTATTGATCTTCCACAAGAGAATGGTCACAATAGTCCAACTGCCAATCGGTTCACATCCTACCTCTCTCATTGGTCCAAGGAAAGCCACGTAGGACATTCATTCTATCAAACAAAGGTTCAACTACACCGCGTATCAATGAGACAAAGTCCATGTCTCACCGAAGCCAAACTTCCCATTCACCATTGATTGGTCCACATTCTTCCACCATCACCAAGACTCCCACTGAACATGTCCATCAGTGAGACCAATGCTATCGGCAACGGTCCAGTAGGTTCTATCAATCCCTGATGTTACACCAATTCTCTTCCAACTAAGAACCTCTATCTATGAGATTCCCATCATGAAGTCCATCAAGCTAACAAAATGCCTTGATGGAGGTCCTTCGATGTTCTACCGATAGTCCATGTTCCACTGATGAAGTGTCCTCCAGATGATCTTGTCAGTAGGACTTATACCAAACACACACCCATCGATATAGCTTATACTATCATAATAATTCACCAAAATCTTGGCCGACAACGCATATTCCACTAATGTCATTCATTGACAAAACTTCCACCGATCCACCCCCATTGGGCTAATTTCCACCATCGAACAAGAGTGGAAGAAGTTCCATTGATTGTTTATAATAGGCTGATTGCTACCATCAGTGAGACAAAATCTAGGTCCCACTGATCCTATCCATTGGTCTAACTTGTTCCAACGGTATAACTCCCAAAGAATTCACGAAGCACCAAAGTTAGGCCAATGGAGAACCATTGGTCAAACTCTCACCAATGAAGTCTCGTCAGTGTAACTCCTTTCATCAGACAAGAGAGGAAATATTTCCTTTGATTGTTCAAGTTAGGTCGATCACCACCATTGGAAAGACAGACTAAAGGTCACACCGATATGATCATGACGAAGCTTCACATGGAGAACCGAGATTGGTCAGACAGCTCAGGATCACATAAGCAGATCAACCAGACATCTCAGTGGTCACATTGACAATGCTCTCTCAGAGGTTTAGACTAGTGGGATTGAGGCACACAATTCAAAAACTATCCTCCATATCAAGATTGATCTCCCATCCCTAAGAATATCACTGCAAAATCTCATAATAGATGAAGAATATTAGGTGTCACAATTGAATGAGTTGGAACTATTAGATGAGTGATGCATGGATTCTCTGAACCACCTACAAGTCTACCTGAATTGTCTAAAGAGAAGGTACAACAACAAGATAAGGAACCAATCGTTTCAAGTCGGTGAGCTCGTAATGAAAGAAAATTAGAAAAAAGTGTTGAATCTAGATAGAAAAGAAAAGTTTGAACCCAACTGGTTGAGACCTTTTATCATCACCACAAGCTATAAATTTGGGGCATATCAGCTATCAACACCCAAGGGTGAGCCTCTGTAGGATCCCATCAACAACTCCCATCTCAAAAAAAATTATGCCTAAGCTTGCAAGGTGTAAATCCAAAATTAACAAAAAAATATAAAAATCCAAAAAAAATCATAGAAAGGATTAAAAAAAAGTAAAGATAAAAATCGTCCTCTAGTGAAAATCAATTTGATGGCACTTTGGAAAAGTACCTTGGTGAAAACCTGGCAAATAGACACCTTTTGTAAATAAGCACTTTCCATCCACCATGATCTTGATGGCTTGTTCATCCATTTCATTCCATCTCACCCTTCCATTCACCCATTTGCATTTGCATCATAACTTGATCCCATGTTTGTATCATGTTCCCTCCTAGCACTATTTGGCACATCCCTAAGGTTAGTTTGTCTTTCCTATATTAGAGTATTCTATTGCATCACGTTGGGGGAATGTTCTCATACTATCATTAGATTGGATTCATGTATATCCTTGAAATCTTCCTAAAATCAAAAAATCTAAAAATTTTCATAAAATCCTTCAAAAATACAAAAACATCCAAAACACGTCAAAATCCAAAAAAAGGTCAAAAATAAAAAACGTCAATAATTGATTCATCAGTCGAACTACATCATCTCTAAGCCCTAAGCGTAGGCAATTCTATCATCGATGTGCCCTTGAGACACTTCAGTTAGTCCTTTAGGAGCCCATCATAAAAAGCTGGCAATCCATTTGTTCATAGGTCATCAATAATCACGTCATTAGTTGAACTACGTGGTCTTTGCATGTATAACGTAGGAAAGGCTAATCTTTGATCAACCCCGAGACCCCCAAGATAGGTCTTTAGGTTAGGTTCTTTGTAAAATCTCAGAAAATGCCAAAACATTATAAAATTTAAAAATCAAAACATTCATAAAACATCTTGAAAATACCAAAACAACCTCAAAACATCTCAAAATACAAAAAAAATTCAAAAAACCCAAAAAAAGTGCATTCTTCCCATTTCAATATTCACCCGCAATAAGAATCTGCTCATAATAAATCAATCATCACTTTCAAAACCAATCAAAAACAAGTCTACCAAGTAACAAGTGACAAATCATGCTTCAGGGTCTCAAGTCTAGGTTGGTCAGTAAACAAGTTGGCAACTCTGAATATCAGTAGCCTATCATCTAGTCAATATCACCATCATCTAATAACATAATTTACTAGGATGCATCCTTCCTATAATGGACATCAACATTAGGCATCACCGTAGTTTAGTCTTGGCTAGCAGTATGAAGAACATTAGCTTGTTTGTTTACTTGATCTTTGTCTTGTTGACTTATCTTATTGCGCTCATTCTGATGAACTCTCAATGATTTCCAAACAAATCGATTTAGAGAGGAAGGAATGAGGCAACGATCATTATCTTTTTATCTATTTTTCTTGTTGGATGTTCTTGTAATATAACCTTGGTCATGCGTACTTTGTTTGGTCTGTAGGGAGGGTGTTTTAGGTGTCTTGTTGACCACATAAGAAGGCTTTCTTTTCTATTTTTCAGTCTGGGATGTTTGGAATACCCGAACTACATTCTAAATAAGGTTTCATATGCCAAGTGTGAACAGGGACACTCCTATTTGATTGTCGAGTCAAATTCCATCACACTAAGTACAATGCCATCCTAGTTTTTTATACCTTGATGCATCATGCCTATGTTTGTTATCAAACACAAGGTAAGAAATCCCTTTTAAAATCTAAATTCTTGATAAGCAATACATTATCATTATCATTCATCATGATCTCTAATAAAGTCTCATAGATCATGGACTTGTTGGATCCTCCTTTCATCATCTTATTTCTTCGTTCTCCTCTTTGTGCTAACATGGTATCATGACAGTTAACAAAAACACATCACCAATACATTCATCCTGCAACCACAAATCATCATTACATATCATAAGCACATCACATCATTTCACATCATTACATATCATAAGCATATCACATCATTGTACATCA
Source organism: Sequoiadendron giganteum (assembly GCA_007115665.2). Classification (NCBI taxonomy): domain Eukaryota; kingdom Viridiplantae; phylum Streptophyta; class Pinopsida; order Cupressales; family Cupressaceae; genus Sequoiadendron; species Sequoiadendron giganteum. Next base: position 625,850,743 of record CM021105.1, on the reverse strand, counting down.
TTTCATATCATAAGCATATCACATCATTGCATATAATTACATATCATAGTCATTCCACATAATTAATCATTTACATATCACATCATTGCATTTTAAGAATAATATAGATTTTTTATTCTAAGCATCCTAGAAATTGTTTGTGTATCATGAACATTTGCATCCATATATCATCATCATAAGCATAAAGGGAAAAAGATACAAAAACATTGCATTTGCATCAAGTAATGTCTCATAATCACATAATCCATCCATTTCGCATTATCATTTAGGAATAATATAATAAAATTTTGTTCTAAGCATATCAAAAGTCATTTGCATAAAAATTTTCATCCATATCACATATATCATATAGAAAATAAATGCATCAATAACATTTACATCCATAAAAATATTCATATCATAATCATCCATCACATAAAGTACATTGGATTGCATAAACATCAAAATAAAGCATAAATAAAGTGAACACATCATCATGAATCAATCAAACTCATATATATATCAAAAAATCGTAACTGTCATGATACAAATCAGACTCAAATGTATGTATATCAATCATGATACAAAGCCCATGAGGGCTATCAAAAAAGGGAAATCCTGAAAGTGTATAGAAAAAGGTGGCTAGCCTTGTTGGCTGCTCCCCTCATCTGCCTGCGTCTCAGGTGGATCCTCTACCTATCGAAGCCCCGTCTACTATGAATATTCTGGTTGTCTAAGGGTTGCTATAATTACCTAACAGTAGTGGAACCTGTAATACTCTGCCTCTTTGACTACCTCGTGGCACTTCTGTGCTGATACTATCCTTCCCTAAGAAGCAGTGGCCATAGTCTCAAGTTGGTACTGGTGACTAGTCTCCTGAGCTAAATTTAACTCTAAGGCCTGCCTCTGCTACCTCTCATGGTCTCTCTCAATGGTCAATGTCTGTACCTACTTTCTAGCCTGATCTATCTCTAAGATGATGGCTTGTACTTGTTGGTAGGCCTAGTCCCACTCACCTATGACCACCTATATCTATGCTTGTAGACCTTGTACCTGTGCCTGTTACTATTGTACCTATGAATCTTGTGGTAATGGTGGCTTTTGGGGTAGCTGCTAGTGTGGCTGGTGTGGTACCTACTAGTGTGGTGGGTGCTAGTGGGGTGGATGATTTGTAGGTTGGCCATCTCCAAGTAGTACACCTCGATCCTATCCCCCTACCCCCACTTGTCCCCTTTGTGCAGTCCCCCTGGGTCTCCCTTGCGGAAGTGTTGCCCTTGGATCTGTAATTTATGGTGGAGGTCTAAACCACTTTGCATATGCATGTGTGACCCATGGATCTATTGGTCTTTGTCCATAGGCCCATGGCCTAGCAACCAAATTTGTGAAGTAATCAACTACCTTAGTTGTGGGGATGGTTTGCCCCCATGCTGTATCCCAAATGGAACTAGAAAAAATGGCTATGTATCCATCCACTGGCCTATCCTACACCTCTCCAAACTACCAAGCCACCCTATTTGGTAGATACCTCTCTATGATGGTATGCTCCCACCCCTACATCAATCTCGTCTAGTGAACATAGAATAACTATTGAACATCATCATACCATGTGGGTATCTATAGCCATGGCCACCAAGTGAATGATACCAAATCACCGATAATGTGGTGCCAGTAAGGGAGACCTAGCTATCCTGTATGCTGCAAGGTGATCCCACCCCCATATCTTTAGATCACAAGATCATCTGTCTCTATGTCAACCAAAGTGACTATCGATTGGAGCATGGAAATATGCTCCCATGCCCAAATATGTAGAAGTGTAACCCCTGTGCCAATGGCTCAATCGTCATAGTAGGAAAAATCATGAAGATCGTGGTATAAAGAGACCAGCATCACTAGCCCCCAAGCAAATAAGGTCCTCTACCTCAACATCCTCTCCTAGGCCAAACACCATATAGTACAAAAAAAATGGCCCCATCGATTTGGAGCCACTAGACCTGATACAATGTCAACAACAATTAGCTTGATGGGTGGCACCCAACCTCTGTAAATTCTAAATAAATCTAACCCTTGGTCAGAACTAGGTCCTCATACCACATAAAATCATGGCATACATCTGCACTGACATCTACATGATAGATCACGTGTTTGCCATGTATCGACAATCACAAGATCCATCATACATCCTCTAATGTTATAGTGACCTCACCAGTCGGAAGATGAAAGGATGAAGTCTCACTATGCCATCTCTCACATAGTGCGGTCATCATCGCAAGATGGGCCCGAAAAACATGCACATAATCTATGTACTAGAGATCGATCTCCCCCAAGTGCTCCTGTCATAAGTTAGATAAAGTTCTTAGCTGACTCAAGATTGAGGGCTAGTGCTCATATGAAAGCACATGGTAGATCACCTCCTACACCCATAAAGTACACAAACATCAAAAATTCGTAAAACAAATCTGACCCTGTTTGGATTTTTCAATCCCAAAACAATGAATGTGTCACTGTTTGCAAAACAATCGCTCTTTATAAAATTCCAAGCAATGACACTGGACCCTTTGAAAATGTCAAATCGACCATAGCGTCACCCTTTACACAAGCATCACTCTTTGATTTCCAAACCCTGATTCCAAATTGCCTCTAGCATCACTATTTTCGTTAGGGTTACTATTTGGAAATCTAAACCCTAAAGTCAAATCATCTCGAGCATCGCCATTTGCACTAGCAACATTGTTTGACCTTCGAGCGTCACCAACTGAGTGTTTGCACGTCACCATATAGCAATGCTGGGGACTTTGAATTTTCAATGTGTAATGAATGCACTAAAAAGTCAAAATTCAAAGTTAGGTTTTAGTCACATATTGGTGGTCCTATGCCTCGAGCTGTCTGGAACACTCGAACTCACTTGGAAATGTTTTGGGGAAGCACACATTGTGCCATCTCAGTGGAGGGTCAAAGCTCAAATGACTAGAATTCCTAAGGTGTGAATGCACAAATGAATGGAAAATGACACCTTGAAGCCTATTTAAGCATGAAAATTAGGGTTTCTTGCCCCCATTAGGCCGTCAAACTAAGGTTTTGTTTTCCTAGAACCATTTTTGTCCAACCGAGGCTCCTTTTACATCTTTTATTCATGTTTTGGAACATTTTTAGCATCTTGGAGCCTTTCTGGACCCTATGAGTGACTTGTCCATTTTTTTCAAGATCTCCCCCAAAAATACAAATTCTCATATGATCTCTCGATGGCGTAAAATACCTGCATAATTCTTCTTGCTGGGGCAGCAGTGGGGCATCTGAGAAAGAAAGAAACTTTTTGACTTTTGATCTCACCGGTATTATTCTTTGAACCAACACAGTAGGTACCTTCCTTCTAAGAGGGGAAAAATGTAGACGTTCAAATTATCCTAATTCACTAACATCATTTCTTCTTGAATCACTTCTTTACTAACCAATTAATTGAAGAATCCTTATTTAATTAATTCGTCAAGTTTCCTCTCTTAATTAAATAAATCAACTTTATTTGATTAAATCATCATCTTCTTTTAATTCAATAAATCATTTTTTTAATTAATCCTAATATTCCTCTTTGATTAAATAAATAAATTTTATTAAATCCTAACGTTCCTCTTTTCTAAATAAATCATTTTATTCAATAAAACCATCTCCTTTAAATTGAATAAATTAACCTTTATTCTAATGTCATCTCTTTTAATTGAATAAATCAAACTTTATCTAATTAAATCTAATATCTCAAATTCCTCTTATTTTGATTTAAATAAATCTAAATATCTAAATCAAATGTCAAATCAAACTAACTTCCATCTAAATTAATTAAATCTTGATTAACTCGTAAATCCTCTTTTCTCTAGCTTTTGCAACTCACACATATAAATCAATTTATTTGATTTATTAAATATTCGATTCAAATATGTCATCTCTTTGGAATATTCCCTCAATTTGAAATCTCCCTCCTGAAAGGAATCTTCCTCCAACATGGAATTTATAGCTATTACATATCCTTTTTCTTGAGCCGAGTGGTATTAACTCATCTTTCAACTCTTCCTCCACAAGCCATATTTTGAATTTCAAACTCCACCTATATGCATTAATTTGCACATTAACCAAAATGTGCTTGACCTCTCTTGAATAACATGTTGAAAAATGACTATTTACCTATTTCTAGCCCAGCCAGAAAAGCCCCAAGCTTGCATGCTGGCCCTTCCAGGGATACTGGTAAAACCCATGTTGAGCTTGAGTTTGACAGTCCTTCCCTTAAGATCAGCCCCGTTGACATGAAAACCCAGGCCAAAAGCCTTGTTTCCTACTTTGAAGAGTCCTCTGAGTTAGAGGAGTACGAGACCAACAATTCTAAGCATTGTACTGACCCTCTGCAAGACATACATATAAATGATAATTCACTTGTTAACATTGGTAAAGAGGCCTCTCTGCATTACCTAAACCTTTCCAAATCCAATTCTGAGTCCCACTCTAAACTCTTGGATTGGACTTTCTCTGAAATCAATGAGTTAAAAATTAAAAATTGGGCACTGCAAAGCAAAATCGAAGAAATGGGTGCTAACATTGCTGAGTTGGAAAAGAAAGAAGCGGCTCATAGTAACAAAAAGATTGACACTGAAGCTGAGAACTTAAGGAATACCATCATAACTATAGCAGAGAAAAATAACCGTATAGCAAGACATAATGCTATAATCATTAATGCGATGACTGAGAAGCTCGATAAAGCCCAACAGGGGTCTCTAGTGGTTGATCTGGAGGATACAGAGGATAAAAGCTAGGAGGATGTTGGCATTTCCAGAAGAACTAGAGCCAACTTGAAGCACAAGGACCCCCTTACCCTGAAAATGATTCGAACTTTCAAAAAGGGGGTTAAAGATATGTAGGAGCTGGAGGCGGAGACAGAGTCTGTCCTTAGGACTCTGAAGTAATGGCTGGGGTTTTCTTTGTTCTTTATTTGCTGGTCCTTCTTGCTTGACCTTTTTGGTCCTTTTTGGTTGGTTGTTGCTGGTCTTTTCTTGGGAAACTATGTTTTTTGGTGGAACTCTGTTCCTCTTTGTTATTTTGTAAAATTTGTGGTTTCGGGTCCCTGTAAAACCCGTTTTACCCTTTTATCAAAAACATGTTGACAAATGACACAATGCAATTGGGTCAAGTTCAATCCCACATTCTCCCACATTCTCATTTCTCCATCCTTCTTTCCTATAGATAGAGAGCTTCTCTATTGATTCAGGATCCACAACTTTATACAAGATTACTATCTACAAATTTGAGCAAGTTCATCCATCATTTTCATCCAAGCTTTCATATTTTTTATCAATCTTAGCTAGGTTATCAAAAAATTTCATCAAGGAGCACACAATCATCATCAAGTTTACCAAAGCTTTGCAAGGAATTGGGAAAGGGATTCTTTTTGCATTAAAGAAGCACTAATTCCCCCATGGATGCTAGTTTGAATATTTTGAACAAGATTGACTAGATTTCATTTCACTTTCTATCTTGTTTTTTATTCATTGTATTTGAATGAATTACATGGGGAATGTTTGTTATAGATTTGTTTATTGACTATTATTGGTTTGTTGGATTATGTTGGAGCTGGTCTAGACCAAGAATTCACAATAGATTTCAAGAAATATCTCATTTTCTTATGTGATTCACTAATGGGAGTTCACTTAGTAAGCTCACTAATTAAAGGGGGTCCAATTTGTGTCATCATAACCTGAACCACAAAAAAAATATGCACAAGGGAAAGAGGATTCCACAAATAGGCTCCTAGGTATTTTCACCTAGGAGCTCTTGGTTTATGGAATGACTCTCTTTCAAACTAATGGTTGTTATTTTTGGGTGATTTCATTCAACAATAGGGGTTTTGTCGTGTGTGATTTAAGTGTGTCTAAATTTTGTAATGAAATGTAAAGTAATGCAAATCTAAAGTACTTGTAAAGAAAACTAAATGACCTAAATATATGTAAATTGGAAAGAAATGGGAAGGTAAAAGAATGGTGCACCTCAAAACTGGAGGCTAAAGAAGAGGATCCTTGGAGTGTTCTAGAATCTATTGGAAATATTCATAGGGACACTTAGACCAGAATGGGCGACCTCATCCTCTCGTCGGGAAACTTTGTTGAGGCCAGTTTTCAAAAAAAGGGTATCTAGAAACATGAAAACCTCTTTTTATTCCTGGGATAGGGACAAGGTCACTAATGATGGTAACCTAGTCCTCCTGGAGCTTTCGGGAGCTTTGAGGTAGGAATTTGTAGGTACCCACTTGTACTTCATTTTTTGATAGAGACTCGTGTCTAAATCTTCAGAAAATGACCTGCAAGTTATCTTTTGGCTTCTTCTTAGGGATTGTTGACTTGGTTGTTGTAGATGGAATGATGGCACCCTTTTCAACACTTTTCTCCTTGACTAATCTGCATACACACCTACAAAGCATGCATGCAAAGAGAAGGAAAATTTTGGGATTAGATAATAGGTGTTTTCCTTAGTCAAACGCCTTGTTGTTAATCAAAACCAAATGAAATGAAATGTAAAAGGAAAGGTAAATAAACAACATGTAAATGTAAAACACTCACCAATCCTTTGAGAATGAAATCCGAAGATGTGCAAAAACCATCTCTAATGGAGGTTGCTTGATGTGCTTAGTTCTTGAATTCTTTCTTGCTTCATAATATTGGATGCTTGAGTTCTTGTGAAGATAGAATGCTAAGCAGGGGGGTAAAATGATGATGAAAACCCTTATTTATACAAACTATGCCCTAATTTCTCTAAAATAACACATGATAGGCCGACCTTAGGGCTTTGGAGGAAAATTCCCACTAGAATTTTGTTTTAATTTAGAATTTTATGCCAAAGGGACTAGGTCACCCAAGGTGGCAACCTAGTCCACTTGGAAAAATTTAAGTGGTGGTCGATAATTAAGTAGTGTTAAATGATGATTAATGGGCTTGTCTCCTGAAACACACATAAGTCAGGCCTAAAAGTACATTAAGGGGCAAATTTATCATGATAAAAGGTGAATTTAGTGATGACAAGCCTAGGAAAATGTGAAGATGCATTACACCACCTTAAAACACTTTGGCACAAGGCTTGGAAAGGGCTAAAATGGATTTTTTCAGGTGAATTATGTTGAAAGGGTATTAGAAATGTGGGAATATGTGTTACAACACTTCTCATTGAAAACATACAATTGTCTCTAGAAGACAGTTATCCATTTTGTTTTAGATCTTTGCTTACATGTTTGGTACTTTATTTTTTGAAATCTCTGCCAAGAAAGAAGGATGTTGAGTGGGAATTCGGGATTCCCATTGAAAAATAGTATGCAGACATTTGGAAATTTTAGAGGATAAAGCTAGTGCATGCAAGAAATTTTTCTTATCATTGCATAATTTAATGAGCTCCGATGAAATTGTGGCTAGTCAATCTGAGGAAGGTTCTTCCTCCGATATGAAAGAATTGAAAGTTATTGCAAGTGATTCCCCTCCAAAATCAAGGAAAAGAAAGGCAATCTCTGAATATATTATTGCTATTTCTAAATAGAAAGAACAAAGTGAAGAGTCTTTTCCTGGATCTGAATCTTCCAATCTAGATGACATCTCGACTATGCTAGTGAAAGGAAAAATGAAGAAATTTGGTGAATTTTGGAGTATGACCTCTCCTTCTGATAGGATCAAATTTGATGATGCTCTAATTGAGTATTTTTTTCATAAAAATATTGATGTTTCTATTATTTTTTATTATCTGCCTAAGAAGCTAGTTGATCTAATTAAGGAAAGAATGTTGCTTGAAGGTCTGGAAGGACACAAATTGGAAGCCCTAGTTGAGAAAAGATGTTCTAAGTCAAAAAAAAGGTTATCTAAATTGATTGTGGAGACAAATAAATGCATGAAAGAAATGAATGACATCTACAAGTATTTCCTATAGTGGCTTGCAACAATTGATAATTTTTGAATTAAGATTGAAGCAATAGAATATGAGGTGAACAATATTCGGAAGAAATTTGATACCTTTGAGAATAAAGATGGGAAGAAAAGATTCAGAATTGGTGAGTTGAAAGCCAAAATAATCATTGTGCAAAGGAAAAGGGATGATGTAATGAAGACCTTCTAGCTTCTAAAAGAGACTATTGAGGTCCGATAAGACCATCTTGCTAGAATTATTTTCGATGCAGAAGATTGTGAGAAAAAGTGTTCCTCCACAAATTGGTCATCCTCCTTCACACTATTGGCTGTGTTGGAAAGTGTGTATATAAGAATGGATTTCACAGTACTAGAATGGAAAAAATTACTTCTGGTGATCAAAGAAATGTACAAAATGGTTTTTGAGGTGAAAACAATTTTTTTGATTTGAGGAATTGGATGTTTGAAAGGTTTGAAGTTTTTGAAATATTTGGACACTAGATGTTACTATGTTGATATTTTGGTTTTGGAACCCTTTTTCATTGATGTCAAAGGGGTAGAGATATTGAAGAGAGGAAGAGATATTGGAGAACTAAAGTTAAGAGGAGAGATATGGATCTAAGAGTGAGAGATATGTTCTGAGGAGAAATTATTTTTGATCTTTTTTTATATGTTGCCATCAATTCCAAAGGGGGAGATTGTTGGAAGTATGTCTTATATTGTCATTGATGTCACCATGTTGGTCTAGTACCCTATACCAGTGTGCAGAGCTAGTTTATCCCATCTAGTATTTGCTCTAGTAATTCTGGTATTTTTGGTCCATATATTCTCTCTGGTAATTGGTATGATCTAAGGTCTTGAGAAAAGGCTTATAATGGCTAGAAGCATGTATGTATGCATTATCAAATGTTCATATGTTTTGGGTGATGCACTGTAATTAGTTTTATGGTTGCATTTTGATATTAGGTTGATCATAGATGACCTAATATTTAGTCGATAATGAATTGTGAATTATATGAAATTTTTTGCTATGGCCCCATCCAAAATGATGATGCTTGACACAGTTGAATTACCTACCTAAAGCATACAGGTATATATACAAGATTCTTTAGAAGATCTGAGATGATAAATGGAAAGAAGTGATGAAAAGAAAAGTAGCGAAAAGCAAGTAATGTGTGAAGAGAATGCAAAGAAGAGAAGAATTATAAGTGTGCAAACTTAAGATCAGTCTACAAATGAATAGTATGAGTATATAAGGAACTGAATCAACACTTGTGGCACATCCTCAGCAGTTCAACCTTGGAAGTTAGCCAATTTTTGTTTACACAATTTTTGTAAGCACTGATCCTCTATCTTTGGACAAAAATTCCTTGTAAGCAATGAGATTCTGTATCTGGAAGTGATCCAGTCCTTTTGATATAACTATATATTGTGAGCTAATCCTCACCATGCTTTTTCCCTCATTGGTTTTTCCACATAAAATTTGGTGTTTTCTATGTTATCGATTATCATTCTTGTTATTGCTCTTATCTACTTTGTGATGAAATAATTTAATGGTGATTGTTCAATAAGTTTTAGTGGATATTGATTCACCCCCCTCTTATTATCCAGTTTATTCAACAACACCTTTGTAAAAAACCATTAGGTTGTTGTTGATTTGCAAGCATTTAAGGCCTAATGTGAATAGGTTGGACACATTACAACATTAGATGATCAAAGAAAAACATGGCCAAAATCTAAGGGAAGAAGCACAAATGAGTGAAAAAGTGTCAAGGCTACACTTTTTGGTGACACATTTAGCCCCCACTTTAGTGAGAGGATGAAATTGCTTCAAACTCACACTAAAGTAGCCAAGTCATGCATATCGAGAGGGATCAATGTATTCATGCTAGTAAGATGAGATGAATTCAATCAAGAGGGATGATCAATCCCCCAAGACCAAGATCCCATGGAAAACCAAACATAAGCACAAAAGATCACACAAGAAAGTGATGGGAAGGAGTGAAGAGAGAGTGAAAGTCAGATCAAGCTTTGACCATTTATCCAACTAGTTGTGGATCAGATCTAGGTTGTTTGTCTGAAAAGAAGATGTGTACTCACTCTTGGGTGATGGGACTATTGGTTGTTTTTCAGGTGAGATGGACCCAAAAGGTGACAGACATACACAAGGTTGGTATGCACTCACACACACAAAGGTGGCTATGGGGAAAGTCATGCCACTAGCTGGGCTTCTCACTCAATCATACTAAAATTATACCTCCTAATAACTTTGATAAGGTGCCACAAAAGACAAGTGTTGAGGTTTATGAGAAAAGAAAAGCTACGAATTCTTGGAGCTCATAAACAATTGCAAGATGGTACCAAAAGCATGCAAGTTGTGTTATGCAAGGTGGCCATGTATGCAAAATGCAAAAATGCAACATGAAAAATGAAAAATGCAAAATGTAAAGTGAGTGTTCGAAGGAGTCTTGTTTAGTTTGTGCTAGGTATTTGACTTAGGGAACATTGTGTTTAATGTCTCCAAGAGAGGACCAATCAAAGGATAGAAAATTCACAACTTAGGGGATGCAGTGCATTGCATTAGGCCACTAAGAGGAATGCAATATGCTAAGATAAGTCACTTTCAAGAAAGAAATTACACCCAATGTCATCCACAAAGTGAAAGAACACATCATATAAAGTAATAAGGCTACACTAGGAACCAAGGGAAAAGAAAAGAAAATGAAAAATGAATAATTCCAATGTATTCCCCCACTTTAAAGGAATTTCTACACACCGTTTTGTGAGAAATTACTTTAAATTAGAGAAATGCAAGATGCAAAAAGAAAAATACATGAGAGCTAACCTGGAAAGCCCTATTCCAAGTCATATGTTTCCAAGGGAGGTTGTGTCATGTAAAAGAAAAGGAAAAAAGATAATAAAAGGGGAGTTTCCCCCAAAATGAATAACACCAAACATAGGAGGGATCTATAGATTTGGGGTCAGTATGTTCGTTGCTGCAATGTGTGTATAGAGAGTGCAAAACTGTCATCATTACCCCAAATACATAGAACTGGAAGAAGGACACAAAGAGAGTGAAAACAAAGAAAAAGAAAGAGTCTTTTTGGGTCAACATAGAAGAGACATATGGTGTCTTGACACTTTGCATCATCCCAAAAAGGAAAACAAAAGCAAAATAAAAAGACAAAGAAGAGGAGTCAACATGAAGGAGACATTGCGGTCTCAATGCCTTGCATCATCCTCCAAAGGAAGGAAAAAATCAAAATAAAAGGAAAAGGGGTCCTTTTGGGTCAACATGAAGGAGACATTGCAGTCTCAATTCTTTGCATCATTCCCAAGAGGAGGACAAGAAGAAAAATAAAAGGAAAAGGAGTCCTTTTGGGTCAATATGAAGGAGACATTATGGTCTCAATGCCTTGGATCATCCCCAAGAGGAGGACAACAAGAGAAAGAAAAGGAAAATGAGTCCATTTGGGTGAACATGAAAGATACATTGAAGTCTCAATGCCTTGAATCATCCCAAAGATGAGTACAACAAGAAAAATAAAAGGAAAGGGGGTCCTTTTGGGTCAACATGAAGGAGACATTGTGGTCTCAATGCCTTGCATTATCCCCAAGAGGAAGGAAAAAATAAAAAAATGAAAATAAAAAAGTGAAAAGAAAGCATGACATATAGAAGAAGTGAGGTGAAAATAGAAGAAGGACACAAAGAGAGAAGACATTAAACATATCACTATGGGGGAAACATGTCACACACAAGAAAACATGCAAAAGAAAAAGAAAGGGATAGTAAGGAAAATGCTCGTCAACTATTGAGAAAGTCATCCACCTCCCAGTCTTGTTCAGTGTAAAAATCATGAGGCTGACTAGCTAGAGGGATAGCCACAATTGGAGAAATAGCATCTAGATCAATGATCATTCTAGGGGATGTTTCATGCAAGCTCATAGAGGAGGAGAATAAAGTGTTATGGAATTATTCATCAATTTTTTCAATCTCCTCATCATCATTATCCAAGTTAATGATGAAAAGAAGGAAAATAAAAATGCCAGTTGCATTGTGAAATGCAAGTGGGTATGGAGGTATAGGATCATGGCATGGTGGTGAGGGAGGAGGGTTGTCATGCATCGCTTCTAGAAAAGGTGGATTATGCTTTTCATCATTTTCTTCATTATGTGATTTATGAGAAAGAGCACGACAAAGATGCCTATACTCCCAAGCTCCTTTATTTCTTTTTATTATTTTTTCCAATTGCATCTGAGAAGGAGTAGGTTTTTCAACCGTAGGTTTCTTGTCATTCCTAGGGGGAGGAATGAGAGGAACCATAGGTGGGTCATCCACTCTCTCCTTGGCTTTATACACTTGTTTGGTGCGAGGAGGCAAGATGAAATTACTATCATGATCTCTAGTTCTCTTGGAGGATATGGAAGAGGTTTCATATGTTTTTTGATTAGGCATGTCAGAGTCAGGTTGCAACATAGCTTCATCAAGGATGGGAGTCTCAGAGGTAGATGGAGGCATGTTGTGAACAAATAATTCAGAGATTTTCTTTTCCTTAAAATTTTGATAGGCCATGAAAAATAATTCTCTTCTAGGTGTGATGGGTTCTATGGGCTCTAAACAAAATGATTCTAAAGAAAATTTTCCTTTGGAAGATAAAGGATTGAAACCACTATGGTGAACGGTGAATAAGTCATTTTCAAAGGGAAACTTCAAACATTTGTGAATAATAGAAGGGACCACTTTCATGGAACGAAGCCATGGATGGCCTAGTCACAAATGAAATTGATCTGACTATGGAATGATAGAAAATATTACATCTAGTATCTTAGGTTCTATTTGCAATGCAAGAGAAATCAATCCAATTGTAGGGTAGGAAAAACCATTATTCATTTTTATCCATGTGTTAGGTTTGTTATAAACATCTTCATGAAGATCATGTAATACTAAGAACTCCATGATCACGTTCTTTCCACAAGAGGGATATATGAGTATCCCATTGGTGGGCTTATCATATATTCTTCTGGCTATGTAGAGAGGACCATTGGGAAGGATTCTGAGTAATTCTTGAGGTGAAAAGGTAATATCAAGAGGTGTTTTTGTTTGGCCCTTATGAGGGATAACATAAATTGTGCCTATCATTTCATCCATAGGCTAGACATGGGTCACATGTTGAAGAGGTTCAAGATGTTCATCTTGTGTAGAAACATTCATAACATCACTTTGTGAAGTTTCACCATTTTTGAAAAATGACACATTGTGTTTAGGCATGGGGTTGGTCAATATTTTCAAATTTTGATTGGGAGGGGCCACTGAATTATTACCCTTATCATGAATACCAGTGATAGATAGATTGCCTGAATCAATGAGGTCTTGCACAAGGTGATTAAGACACTTACATTGCTTGGTGTCATGTCTATTTTGGTGATGAAAGTAACAATAAGAATTGGCATTAAAGGATGGGGTTAAAGGCTTATTAGGATCAAGTGGATAAATATTAGGTAAAATAATAATTTGTTGTAGTAGAAGTTGGGTCATTGTATTATGGAGTGTATTAGGTAAGGGTGTGAAGGTATGTTTAGGATCTCCATAATTGAAAGGAACCGTGGTCTTAACAGCCACTATTTGATTATTGGTAGGTGGAGGAGTTTGGGAAGGAGGGTTAAATTGAAAAATCCCTTCATTTGTATTTCTAAATGGCTGAGAGTTGGTTTGGTTGGTAGCGTTAGAATTCTCAACTCAACTAGAAGTTGATCATGTATCACGACTACTAGTTGAATTATAATAATCATAGAGCATTTTTTATAAGTGCATAAACAAAAGAAACTTCATCAAGGTCAGTTTATCTTGAAGGGGTGTGAGAAATTTTTGAATAAACATCTTTTTCATATGTGGGTTGGGAAGCTTGATGTTGATTTGAGAGTAAATTAATTGGTATCGTGAGATAAATTCTATTATCTTTTCATCATTATTTTGTTTACATCTCATCAAATCGAGTAAGGTATTTTTGGGAGTCATCTAGACTTGGAAGTGGTTGATGAATGCATCCACAAGATCATTAAATGAATGAATGGAATTATTCAGCAAGGAAGAAAACCAATCCAAAGCAGTGTCCTTCAAGGTCCTAGGGAAGATTTTAGCTACCAATTTATCATCAAGATAAAATCACTACACAAGGTAGTATATGCATTAACGTGATTATAAGGATCACCCTTCCCTCCACACTTATCAAACCTAGGAATTTATATTCCTTGTGGAAGGGGTGTTCGCAAGATATCTAATGATAAGGGGCTTCCACGAGCATAGTTTGTGGGCGAACCATGTTAGTTTTGATCGATAGTGGAAATCTATTTTTGCATGCAGGACATAGTATGGAACAGTTGGGTGATTAGAGGATCGGTGGAAGTGGGATTAGGTGGAAGAGAAATATGTGATGGGGTGAATTCAGTGGTGGGGAAATTAAATTGAATGTTAATGGGTGGAATGGTTGGAGATGATAAAACACAGGATGCCACGTAGGGGATAGGAAGACTGGTAGGAATACCAAGAGAAGATATCACATTGATAATATGTTGCACAGTTGTAGGGACATTAGGGGAGGCATAGGTTGGAATGGAAGATATTTTCGAGGTAGGAGTGGTATGGGATCCTCCTTGGCTAACAATAGGGGTTTCTAGTTGAGAGACCCTAGGTGTTGAAGAGACATGTTTGTGGTATATGTCAATGATTTTATTCACAAAACCTAAGTCGTTATCACTATCAAGCATACGATGAATGTTTTCTATAGTGGGGATAGTAGTGGTGGCTATGGTATCAAAACTCACTTCATATTGGAGGTCTGCAAGGTCTGCATGAATTTGAAATATCTTTTCATGTGGGAGGTCATCAATTTTATTGTCAACAAGTGTGTCTCCTAAATGCAAGGAGTTACTAAGGGTGGTTTCTAGGCCTAGTGTACTACTGTAAATACTAGGAGTAGAAACTCGAGTGAAACCAATATCTACAAAAAGAGTATAAAACGCTAATGTAATGCAAGCTTTATCCTAAGATGTAAATGCAAGAAGCAAAATATTAAAAAGTGTTCTAGGACTAGGTTCACCAAAATGAACCACAAAAAACATATGCACAAGGGAAAGATGATTCCCCAAATAGGCTCCTAGGGTTTTTCACCTAGGAGCTCTTGGTTTGTGGAATGGTTCTCTTTTACACTAATGGCTTGTGTTTTTGGGTGAGTTCATTTAAGAGTGGGGTTGTGTTGTGTGTGATTTAAGTGTGTCTAAATTCTATAATGAAGTGACCCTAGCTAACTATGAAATGTAAAGTAATGCAAACCTAAACTACTTGCAAAGAAAAATAAATGACCTTAATGTATGAAAAATAGAAAGAAATGGGAAGGTACATGAATGGTGCACCTAGGAACTGAAGGCTGAAGAAGGGGAGCCCTAGAGTGTTTTGAAATCTATTGGAAATCTGCACAGGGACACTTACACTAGAATGGGCGACCTAGTCCTCCTGTCGAGAAACTTTACTGGGGTTGGTTTCCAAAAAACGGGTATCTAGAAACATAGAAACCTGTTTTTAGGCTTGGGATAGGGACAAGGTCACCAATGATGGTGACCTAGTTCTCCTAGAGATTTTAGGATCTTTGAGGTAGGAATTTGTAGGTACCTACTTGTACTTCCTTTTCGGACAAAGACCTATCTCTAAATCTTCAGAAAACTACTTGCAAGTTGTCTTTTGGCTTCTTCTTAGGGTTTTGTTGACTTGGTTGTTGTAGATGGAATGATGGCACCCTTTCCAACACTTTTCTCCTTAACTAATCTACATACACACCCGCAAAGAAAACATGCAAAGAGAAGGAAAATGTTGGTGTTAGAGAATAGGGATTTTCCTTAGTCAAACCCCTTGTTGGTAATCAAACCCAAATGAAATGAAATGTAAAAGTAAAGGTAAATGAAAAACATGTAAATGTAAAACACTCACCAATCCTTTGAGGATGAAACATGAAGATGTGTAAGAATCAACTCAAATGGAGGTTGCTTGATGAGCTTAGTGCTTGAATGCTTGCTTGCTTGAGAAGATTGGATGCTTGAGTGCTTGTGAAGATAAAATGCTAGGGGGGGGTGAAAATAAGGATGAAAACCCTTATTTATAAAAGCTATGCCCTAATTTATCGAAAATAACACATGATAGGCCAACCTTAGGGTTTTGGAGGAAAATTCTCATTAGAATTTTATTTTAATTTAGAATTTTATGCCAAAAGGGACTAGGTCACCCAAGGTGGCGACTGATGAGTCTTAATTTTGGCCTAGTTAGGGGGGTAGAATCTCTTGTTATTTACTAAAATTACCACAGACTTTGATATTCTATGTTGGAACTTTCATATAGTTTCTCTTAGGCATAAGACATTTGGACTAATTTCATTTATGTTGGTTTTAATGAAATTTACCCATTATGTGGACTATCTATATTTATTTTTCATGTGATTGATGAATGTTCTTTAAGGTGGTTATGATTATGCGATTATTATGTGTACTGGCATCACTTTGCAGACATGATTGAAATGCTAAGTTCAGAAATGCAACCACTAGTTGGTCAAGTTGAGGAGTCACGCAAAGGTCAATTGAAGAAAACAATGGAAGATTACCATGTTAGCCACATGTATCCACCTTACACCGATCTTTAATAGCATTGAGCATTGCAGGCGTTACTGTAGTGATGGAGTCCACATTTGTGCATGCATGTTTGAATGCATTCCCCTACGTGCATAACCACCCCTTTTATTTTCCTGTCTCTTTCCCTAAATGGAATCCTCTCAGTTAGTGGGAGTTGATGGCCTTGTTTAGTTGATAAATATGGCTTGAATCCTCCTTCCTTGAGGAGTGATAGCGATTTAGTGAGTTGATAGCCAGTTTCTTGTACAAGCTGATTATCAACCATACTTTTGTAATTGCATTTTTTGATGAATGAATGAAATGATATTCTGAGTTGAGTATCCAATTTTTATATTAGTTTAGAGGATACTCATCCAAGGGGGCCCACTTGGTGAGTAATTCATTCCTTTATTTTAGTTATATTAGTGTTAGTTTATATTTAGTACTTAGCTTATATTCTGGCATTGAATGTTCCTGGAGCCACTAGAACTCTGTTCTATGACTATTCCTGTAGCCAAGGCGGGTAGAGTATGTTTCTGTTGGATGCTTATATTTTCCTTCCCATTATGCATAATCAATTTAGATTTGATTAAGTGATGTTCAAATTTTTTTTTGTTTCCTTTCCTGCAATTTACTTTCAGCATTAAGCCTTTCTTAGTTATAGAACAAAGATGTCTACTCTAGAATTTCTAGTGCACATACTATGCTGACCCATTTCAAGTTCACGTCCTTGGTTTGAAAATTTAAATGTACCTTCATGGTGGTTAAGATAGCTATTCAAGTCAGATATCCAATATTTGAATCATGCTTGTAAGGGCCTAGTTATTGAAATCATTATTGTGGACTGACATTTTTGGCGTCGTTGTTGGTGATGGTGTCAAACTAGGAAGTCCTTTGGAATCATTGATAGTTTTTTTGTTGTAGTATTTTTGAATTTTTCTCTTAGTGTTAGAAGTATGATCCATTATTTTTTCCCACCCATTCTTTGTGTGAGCTGGCTAATACTTAGTTGAAATCACATGCATAGAAGAAGAAGAGATGCTTATGGGAGGTTCATTCCTAATAATATTGAACCATTTCAGATAGTAGAACTTCCAAATCTTCCCAGACATGAAGAAGAAGAACCACAACCCTTTTCTGATATATTCCCTAACTTGACCAGTTCTAAAGTTTCCCTTGAAGATCAAAATCCTATTGAAGAACCCTTTATTCTAGAATTTCATCAAGCAGACATGGCTGATGCAAATGGAGATAGGCGTAACAGGTAGAACCAACCAGCTTTCCCCTTTCCCATTGCTAAACAGAATGAAGTAGATAACCTAAAAATTATCCCTACTTTAGTCCTTCCTAAATTCTATGGGCTTGTCACATAAGATTCTGATACCTTTTTTTTTGAGTTTGATATACTCTATAGAAGCTATGACTATACCCCTGATTCCCACAAACTCAAGCTATTTCCTACAAATCTGAAAGAAGTTGGATTAAGATGGTTTATGAGCCCTGGCAGAAATACTTTGAGAACTTGAGAAGATATGAAGACAAAATTTCTTGAGAAAAACAAAGAATATTGTAGGGGTACTGACATGAGAGGAGGTGACATTTCAGAATGCAACAAAAAGAAGACAAGACCTTGGAAGATTTCATTTCAAGGTTTCTATTTTGTTTACAGAAATATCCACATCATACACTTAATGAAGACTCACAAAAGTTACTTTTTCTTAGAGGAATTAATGAAATTTGCACCGATTCCTTGGACCTACTGGCAGGAGGAGATATCACTCAAGTCCCTTGGGATGATATCAAGAAGATATGTCAAAACTATTCTAGGGGAGCTACAAAGAAAGGAAGAGCCTACCAATCCTCTATGGGTAAGTCATCCAATAGTGGAGTCTAAAGGATGGAGATTACTAATTTGTTGGTAGATTTCAAGAAAGATATAATTAATAATCTAACTACTCAGTTGGATACACTTCAAGCTAAAAAGAAACATGAGGAGGTAGAAGTAATACTAAAAAAATATTGCCCTCAGTGTAGACAAAAGAAGAGGTACTGCAGATGCAAGGTGATAGCTAACATTGATAGTAAGAAAATTCCATCTAAGTTCAAAACAAATCAAACTAAGGAAGACCAAGTCTACTTTGTTGCACAGAAGAGGCCACGAGCTTCAAGATAAGGTATGCTACTAGATCCACTATCTTTTATTGGAACTTATTTTAATTCTTCTTATTCATTTTGTAACCAGTGGTAGCCACCCTATCCATCCAACTATGGAGGATACCCACCCCAGTCTTGGAATAACCCACCCAATGCTCGGTCCAATTATCAAAATACATCCCCTCAGTGGCAACAACCTTAGGGGAATTGGCAACAATTTTAGGGACCTTCGCAACCACCCCCAGGAAACTGGCAACAAACATCTCAATGGAGAGGTGGCCAGCAATGGCCAAACCAACCCACCGCCTATATGCAACCATCTTGTCAAACCCAACAACTTGTTATAATGACCCCTCCTGCTAATCCAAGTGACAATATATCAAAACCTACCTAGTTACCAGCTCAACCCACACCCAACCCAAATAACAAGCCACAACAACAACCCATATATTTTGTTGATCCAAACCAATTTCCTACATATGATATGAGTTTAAGGGGCATACACCTACATTCAAGAACAACCTTGCAAGCTCCTTCCACCCCCATTATCACTGAGCTACACATGGAAGAGATGGAAGAATATTTGACTAATTCCATTCAGCCTTGTGCAACTAAATCTCTTGAACCAGCCCTAGTAAAGCAGACAGCACAAGAACCACCATTCCCTCAAAGATTAGAAGCTACCAAACAAAAATAAGACAAGGAGGAAACTACCTTTGATATCCTAGATCAGCTAAAGCTTATATGTGTCCAGATAAATTTGTTTTAGGCCATCAAAGATGTCCCTATCTATGGCAAGGAAATCAAGGAAGCATGCCTCAAGAAACTGGGTAGGAAAAAAAAGGTCCCCATTAGAGTCCATGTAGTAGGACAGCTTGTTGACATCATGCTTGGAAAAGTAATTATTCCAAAGTACAGTGATCAAAGTAGCCCTATAGTTGAATTTTTTATAAATGGAATGAACATAAAGAATTATTTGATTGACTTGGGTGCAACAATCAATCTGATGACTAAAGACATCTTGCAGCAACTGAATATTGCAAACATGTGATCCACTCCTATAGTCTTGCAGCTTGCCGATAGCTCCACTGTTAAGAGGAATGGCATAGTAGAAGACCTGGTGGTAATACTAGACTTCGGAAGTATCCAAATGACTTCATGGATCTTTCACCTAAAGCCACACTAGGCGGATATCCACTTATCCTTGGTCAACCCTGGTTAGCCACTATAGATGCTTATATTGGATGTTGATCAGGTGACATGACTGTTCTACCTTCCATAACCACCCCATCTGTTGCGTTGGTCAAAATGGGTCCCCCTTTATGTTTTTGTCCTTGGTTGTTTTTCAAACAATGTTTGGAGTCTTTCTTTTCCAATACTTTGTTTTTCTTTGGTTTATTCTATCGGAACCGGAACCGGAACTGAATCGGGTTTTGAAACTTTTTTCAAAGATCGATTTCGATCCACATCTCGACAATCTTCTTTTTCTATTTTGTTTTGTCTTTACCGGAGCTGGACCCAGAGTGGATGTTAAGTCCGAATTTATTTGAAGTTTCAAAATCAAATCCCATTTCACCTCCGCCTCCACTTTTTGGTCTTTCATTTTAACTTAGATTTTTGTGTTAAGTTTTCTCATTTCGGTCTTTTTGTTTTATTTTGTCATTTTTTTTCACTTTCTTCTTTGTTGGCGGAACCAGAATGGGAAATGGGTTGGAAATTTACAAAATTTTCTAAATCATTTCTCATCCTGATTCTGCTCCCGCCACTTTTTTGTTGTTGACTTTACTGAAGTCGCATAGCAGTAATGTGCCAGTTCCCTCCGCAGTTCCAACTTCACTCTACCCCATTTATGGAATTAATAACATGTGCCATTCACGCATGTAACTATGAGTTTTTACCTTAATTAGGGATTAACTCAAATTTATCATAATTATTGAAAGAGATCAAGAGCGAACCAGAGTTGCAGTGGAGCATTTGCACGTGTGAATCGATCAAAAGAGAGACAATTGCACATGGAATTGCTTTAGGGGACTGACCTATTTATTTGGCATTTGAGGTAGGATTTTTTGTTCTTCTCTTTTGTCTTGTCTTGCATTTTCATTTTTTGGTTGATTTGTTTCATGCGAATTCATGATTCTTGATTCTATTGTGAGTTCATGTGATTCATTTTTGGATTTAATTTTATTATTTGTTTGTTTGTTTTCATTTTACTTTTCTGGTTTTTTTTCCCGTTTGTTTATTTTTCTTCACGGTCGTTTTCATGTTTTAATCGTGATCATTTCTTGATGCCCTAGTTTTTAAAGTATCATAGATTAATTGTAGTTTTTACTTCGGTAGGGTTTGGTAAATTATGGTTACTTAGGAGTTTTGTTTCATATTAGATCTGGTTAATTTAAATGGTGTTAAATTCATGCCCTAGTTGTTTGAAATTGATAGTTTTTGATTTAGGGTTTTGACGTGTTCTTGGTTTAAAAGTTTGATGCCCTAATTTCATACAGTTGCCTCTCGATCATATGGGGATGGTCTTGCATAGGTTATTTTTAAGCCCCTTTCATTTTGATATGACCTAGTCCTTAGAATCATGGCATTATTTATTAGTCTGTTGAAATCTTTATGACATCATGATTATTTTAGGCGAAAGCGGGATCAGAATTGATTTAGACTTTGAAACATGATTTTCTAATAAGTATCAATTCCATTTCCATCCCATTTTCGACTCTGCTTACAATAAGAAGCATGCTCTCAAAATATTGGTAACCCAGTCGAAACCGAAATTGGAACCGAAACTATAACTGAATGTGAAATTAGAAAATCTACATAGAACCAAATCAGTTCTCGTTCTGGTTCTGATTCTGATTACCACCCCAGCTTC
Organism: Sequoiadendron giganteum; assembly: GCA_007115665.2. Lineage (NCBI taxonomy): Eukaryota > Viridiplantae > Streptophyta > Pinopsida > Cupressales > Cupressaceae > Sequoiadendron > Sequoiadendron giganteum. The sequence continues at coordinate 625,829,173 of CM021105.1, read as the reverse complement.
GACTCTGGTCCCACTTGCCAATACTATAAGCTCAATAACTGTTTGACTTCGATCCTGAAAGTGTTTTAAAAGAGACTGTTTAGAATGTTTTCTGCCTGGTTCTACCTCCGGTATAAATATGAAGGGTAAGGTTTTAAAGCATATTTTGTGATATTGATTCAAGAGTCTGATTTGAGGTATTGTTGCAAGAAACTAAATAATGTTAGGAGTCTCAGGAGAAGCTTCCCAAAGGAATTGGCCTGTAGAAACTTCAAAGGCAACAACTAATCCTAAGAAGATCAAGCCAGAGTAGCTACCTTATACCTTGAGTTATAACCATAGGGGTCTTGCTGCCATTGCAAGCAAGGTAGAATCAGATTGGGTGGATGTAACTAATACCAATTTAGGCCCATTCAATTTTGAGGTTTAATACTTAGAAAAATTCAATGAGGATGTAACAGGGAGGACTAAAAGAATATTTGAGTCTGGCTTGGCTCACATCACTATATTTCCTCTATCCATCCAATGCCCAAAACTGATCATGACAACAACAAGAGCCTACAACTTGGCCACTAGATAATGCATGCATTTATAGGACAATGTGATTATAGATCTAACTCCTCAGATGTTTCAGAACATGTTTAGTGTCCTTGATCCAAAGAACCTAGTGCAGTTGAATGAGGTAGATGCTTTAGGGATATATAGCAAATACAAGGAGGCCAATAAGGCTCATTTGAACAAGAAGTGGTTGAGAGTGGAGAAGAAGTCCCTGGCAAAGCTCTCAGATCAACCAAAGAGGGTAGATTTTTACAAAGAGGTATCGGACCTAATAATGATGTTGGCTAGAGTCTTTGGGAAGAGGGATGCATTTCATTTCAAGGAATGGATGTTTCCTTTCATTCAAACAATCTTCAATGGTAAGCAACAATTTGACTAGCTAATGATTGTCTTGGATACCATTCATGATCAGTTAACCAGAATAATAGAAACCAAGAGCTTTTTCATGACTTCTTATGTTGTCTATGCAACAGCTAGAGGAGGTATCTTTCCAAGTTTGAACAAAGTGGGAATATTAGGAGAGGCTGATGGACAAAAAGTGTATGGTATCATTATGATAAGCTATCCCTATAGGTTTCTAAGGCACAATTTAGGAGAGTTAATGATGCATTCCTATATGTAGTCATTAACCAATTTAATGGAGATGCAAGATACAGATTGAGCCAAGAAGCCATGGCCTTTATCATAGAGTGGGGATGTTGGTATATCCAATAGCCCAAGTTCACTTATTTCATATTGGCAGGATTTGAGGGTCATCCCCACTTACTTCCAAGGTGTTGTAGAAATAGAATGGTTCTGATGGGGTTTGTCTACCAGGCTCTGGGGGTTAATGCCCGATTTGGGATAAAACACAAACTAGGTTGCCACAAGTACCCCATGCAATTTGGTGAATACAGTTGCCCACACCTTGTGGGAGCTAAGGTGGTTTGCAGGGAATTGATACACTTAAAGTTGGGCTTGTATAATACCCAAAAGCACTTTGACCCAAAGAAGAAAATGAATTCTTTGTTGGCTTCAGTCTTTGACAAACATTTCAACCTACTAGAGGACTTCTGGAGTGATCTGTAGGATGAATATGACCTCAAGAAAAGGAATTATGAGAGGTTGCCTATTTTTCTCATGGTAGAATTCAGGATCAAAGATGATATTTGTGATACATTAGTAGATGATGGAGTTGTGTTGGATCCATCATATGAAGCATTGAACATTGGTACCAAAAGTTTGGATCTAGTAGATTGGGATAGTGAGGAGACCATAGACATAAAGAAAATAGGGAGAGTGGTCTTGGATAGGAGTATCCACTAGCCTGTTGTAAGAGCCAAAATTCCAGGGGGTCCAGCTCCTAAGAAGGCGAAGGGATATAAGAGAATCAAGAGGAAGTTGCCTCCCAAGGAGCCTTTGGAGTTCTTCCCTCCTGAGATTGAAGAGATTGAGTTGGAAGCTTCAGCTCAAGATGAACCAGAGGCACAGGAGGAGGATGCCCAAACAGGACCCATGGCTTCAACACCACCAATAGGGGAGTCATCTGCTCAAGTCCCTCTTACAGAGAAGAAAAGTAAAGAAATGCCTAAGGGGAATATTCATGGTATTGTTGAGACATTGAATGGAAAAGGAGTTGAGATAGAGATCCATGATGTTGAGGCACTCTGATGAGACTTTGTCAGAGAAGGATGTATAAGAGAATAAGCCTTTAGAAGAGGATACTGAGCATGTGCTGATGGAGGAGGATCAATGGGCACTATTTGAGGAAGCAAAGAAGGCTTTGGATGATCAAGCACATGCAGGAGAAATGGCGAAGCAAAAGGAAGTTGATGCTAAGGAACAAGCAAATTCTTTACTTCAACAACAACAAATAGAAGCCAAGCAAAGAGCTGATGAATTGCAGAAACAACAAAGGAAAAAGGAGTAGGAGCTCAAGACCAAGGAAGAAAATGACAAGCTCGAGCTGGTGCAAAATATTCATGAGCTTAAAGAGGAAAAAGCTAATCAATAGAGGGAAAGAGAAGCCCTTGTGGCTAAAATTAAAGTAATTGAAGAAGCTCATAAGAAGAAGGAAGAGGCAGAACGCATACAAAAGGAGAAAGATGTTGAGGAGCTTTCCAAATAGCTACAAAAGGAAAATGAAGCCTCAGACAAGCTTAAAGCATTGGAAGAAGAGAGAAACAAACTACTTGAGGGGAAGAGATTAGAAGAGGAAAAATTAAAGAAGGAACAAGAAGACAGGAGGGTGCAGGACTAGAAAGAGAAAGAAGAAGCTGAAAAAGCTTGCACAAAAAGATGTGGAGGGAGAGAAAAAAAATGTGCAAGAGGTTGATTCTCAACCTAAGGTTAATTTTCTACAACCTTTATCATCTACAATTGTTGCTTCTTCTTCAACTGTGATGACCACTACTCTAAGTGCTCCCACTTGGTTAAAACTTTATTTGAAAAACAGGCTAGTAACATCTTCACACCCACTTAATTGGGATGATATGATGAAGGAGATTGAAAAAGAAAGGCCCAAGAAGAAGGCTAAAATCTTGAATTCCACTAGACTCACTGATAGAGGAGAAATCATTGTTGAATGTGCAATAACAGTGGTGGACAAGGATGTGGGAGAGATGCAGCTAGCTAATTACCAGTTGGTCACGATTAATTTGGGGAGACCCACCAGAGATCAAAAAATGAACTTGATTGATGTGGTAGCATCATCCACAAAATCAAGAATGATGAAGGATAAACAAAGAAAGGATGAGCTTAAGGCTCAACTTGATCAATTGCATACTTTCTTGAAGAATGTTTTTTCTCCGAGGTCACAAAAAATTGCCACCATTGAGACACCATTTTTTCTTAGCAAGAAAGAGGTGGATGATTTGGTGTAGGTAAGGAGTAAGGCAGAGATGATGGATAGATGGATTGATAGGCTAAATTAGGAAATAGGTGAAGTACTAAGAGACAGTTTTGAGGTTCACAAGATGAAAATGGAGTTGATAGAAGAGATGAAATAGCATGCTAAAGAATTGGGAGAACAAGAAGAGGAGTACAAAGGATATATCCAGAAGCTGAAAGAGATTAATAAATTGCCAAAATCCACTCTCCTAGAGTAGTCAATTCTTTAGGAAGACAACACAGACTTCTTGGAAAAAACCTCCAGCATAATTCGGTTTAGATCTGACTTTTTGTATAAACATAAGAATGAAGTTCAAGATTCTAGCAAGGATCTAAATGAATAGATTGATGAGTTAGAGGCGGTTATTGATATTTTAGTAAATGTTGATATACTGGTAAAGGAAGGCCTACCTTTAAGTCAATTAAAAGAGAAATGGGATGAAAGACTTAAGGAGGTTGTGCAAAAGGGAGATGTTGGAGAGGATATGTTGTTGGACCGGTTAATGGATATTTAAGAAGAGGCGAGGGCTGCTAGGAGGGAGTTGGTAAAGTTAAAAGACATGAGGGAGTTTGCTGCTACTGAACTAAAGAGAATCAAGTTCGAGAATAGTTGGATTGATGGACCAGATTCAGATATGTTTCAACAAGTCTTCTCAAGTTATGATGAGTATAGTTCAAAAAAAACTCTGCATGCATGACTGATAGTCCTATGGCTACATGCATGACTGATAGTCTTATGAGCGCATGGTTTTTCTTTTCTCCTCTATTTTCTTCTCTCTACTTTACTAAATTTTCAATGTAGGAACTCAAGATCAATTGATCTGAGTTTCCAAGAAAATTCAGGTTCTTAAAAATGTGGATCTCGACTTAAGATAGGGAGGAATTCATATTTTTGTACATCTATAAATACCCATGAGGTATCATATTGTAAGGTTCGGCTAAATAAGAATAGAATTGGCCACCTGATAGTAGGAGATATAATTTTTATAGCTTTACAAAGATACTTTGTTATGATTTCATTACAGTTGAATACAATTACAAGTTTTTTTTATGCAATATGGTGTTGGAATTGAGTTTTACTTGATGAGGTTGATGAATTATAGTCTATCTATATGCCAGTAATTGTGCTGAAGCATAAGTATTTCTTATGTGATGAAAATCTTTAGAAGAAACCAGATTTAAGGATTATTTTGTAAAATTATCTTTGGATTAAATTATTGAAAGTTTGTTGATCTATGATCTTGGCAAGAAATGAGAATATTTGTTCTTTTGAATCTTTGATGTTTTTATGATGTGTGATTGTGATGATTAAATTAAGCACCATAGATGCATGCAATAATATGGATTTTTTCTGTAAATTGCATCATGTTATGGTTTTCTTGAAATAGTGGAAGAACATTCGTTGTTGAGGATATATGTCTAGATATTAGATAAGTTATTCATGTTTCACTGATGTACACCTTGATCTATCTTTTTCTCTTATTTAAAACCCTCTATTCGTTAAAGATAGCCCAATGAATCAGTCATTGCTTGCATTCCTTATTACCAATACAGTCCCCTTGAATATTATAGTTGCATGGACCAATTGAGTGACACCATATAGTTGAGAACCAACTACCAAGACCTTGGGAGTTAGGCTACTATATGTTGTCTTTCTTTTGTAGGAGAAATAGAGTAGAAATATTTTGTTTAATGTTGTTTGTGTTATTTTCACCATCAACAGATCTGGCGCTAGAGGGAGGGGCTGAAGGAACAAGCTGGATCACATTGTGTCATTCTCATCGAAGAAATACTAGAGGATTCTCAGATCCTCTACCGACCTTGAACCATTACAAGAACTCCAAAACCCGGTTAGACCTAGACCCCATGCTCATAGAATATTGATACCTACATTGCCACCACCACTTACTCCACCTGGATTTCAACCAAATCCACCTACACCACCACCGGTTCAACCTACATTGTCGCCACCAATTCGGCCTATATCACCACCACCTACTCAACCAATCCTACCCATGGATTACTTTGTGAATAATCCCTCTCCATTAGGGATTATTCTAGGGGGATTCCATGATCTACTAAAGAACCCATAAATTTTTTGTCCCAAGTACATGCATTGTGAATCAAGAATAGATGAGGAGCATATACAGGCATTCAAAGATTCTTGTACTCATGCTCAAGTTTCTCATCAAGACGTGGTATGTAGATTATTTCCTTATTGTTTAGGGGACATGGTGTATAATTGGTACCTAAATCTGCCCCGGGGATCTATTCTAGGTTGGACAAATTTAGAAAATGCTTTCATTAATCAATTCAGGGTCTATGTAGACCCTGCCATCTTGTATCACCAGTTTGCCACCATAAGAAAGGAACATCATGAGCCACTACCTCTATTCAACACTAGATTCTAAAGGATGTTTTGTTGGCTGCAAGATCCCTACTTAGTGGTCGAGAATATTGCCATTCAAGCATATTTAAGAGCTATTGATCCCTTGATTGGCCTATTCTTGCAAAGAACTTATTAGGCCAATGAGATTGATTCTTTGTCTAAGGTTTATCATCTAACCATCAAATTGCAACAATAGATAAGTCTACAGTCAGGAGGTTTAGGAGCAACTCTTCCTCCCATGAGTTATCAGATGCCTAACCCACCATTATACAATACTGTCTTAGGGATGTCTTACTCCCAATATGGACCTGTGTCTGAGTTGCAAGCCCCACCTACCGTGCCCTTTTTCGGCAATGGAATGCAAGATTCCTCTCAACAATCTCAAAATCATCAAGCAGGAGGATCAACCCATGTTCATTCCCCATCCATAGTGCATAATGTGCAAAATGAACTAACTATTCAACTGACCAGTGAGCTAGAGACTCTTAAAAAGACTCTATCTCAGATGTCTAATGACATGGAACAACTTAGGAAGAACCCTCCCCACCACCAAAACCAGAATTATCAGAACTAGGAAGGTTACAACAACCAGGGGAATTACTCCAATCTGAATATGAATTAGAAAACCAACCAGAACTTCCAGAATCAGAACTCCTCTAATCAAAATTACTAAAATCAGAATAGAGGATATAACCAGAGGTCCAACAACAACAATAGGAAGTGGAATACTGGACCTAACAATGGGGGATTTTCCCATAATTATCAATCAGGTGAGGAGAGATCACATACTGCTAATGTGGTTGATCTTAATTTGATAACTAATTGGTGTAGGGTACACAATACTGCAGCACACTCTGAGGTTAATTGCCCAAAAATGGAGAAATTGGTAAAGATTGCACAAGCTAATTCCCATCCTCCAGCAGGAAATTCCAATCAGGATAATGGGCCAGTCAATACTGCTATGACTTTTGAGACAATTGAAGAGACATACCACTTTCCCATGCAAGAAGATAATGGGCCAGAAGAGGATGTGTATGATGCCCAAGCCTTTCATTCCAAAGGTGGTCACTTTCTAAGAAATCAGAATAAGGGCCCATTTACTACATATGCACCCCCAAACAACATGGTCCCATCAAACAAAAATACAGATAATAACCCACCGCCACCAAAGGGACCTTTTGACCTTCAGAATAAAGGCGATCCGCCTCCATTTCCTAAATATCAAGTGAGGAATGATTCAAAATTTGATTTTATTGCAGAATTGTAGAGATAGAAGACATCATTATCATTCTTTGACATCATGAAGTGGTGCCCAGCTCAACGTGAAGTGGTATTGAAGGCCTTGGAGGAGGCAGACCACTTAAAAGGAAAAGGTAAAGTGACTCCAACAAAGGAGACAAATGCATCTATCTATAAAGGTAAGACCAGTACCCCAACTTTTCTTTTAAGTTTAAAGATTTTTGGAAAGAATTTTCATAATTTTTTATTGGACTCTAGAGCATCGCGTAATGTTATGCACTTTTCAATATATAAGAAGTTAGGATTAAATCCTATCTCGACCAATAAGAAAGTGATCTAGTTAGACAAAACCGAGGTCAATGTTGTAGGTTAACTAAAGAACATGCATGTATAGGTTGGATCAGATCCAAGGATCCAAACCTACATAGATATCCAAGTGGCTGACATCCTAGAGACATATGGTATGCTCCTAAGTCGAGAGATAATGAAAAGTATTGGGGGATATTTGTCCTTTTGATTTCTCTCACATGTGGCTACCCTAGAAGGGGGTAGCAATGCAGATAAGGATTGAAAGTGAACCAAGGCTCAAGCACATGATTACAAAATATGATGCTTCAAATGAAGTAGCATACTTTGAAACTAAGATATGAGTTTACAAACAAGAGGAAGTACTTACTTTCTCTATAATCAGTCCTGAGGATACATTGCCCCTAAGACATAGTGACCCAATGATCTGCATCAACCAACAAGTTCTAATAAGAAAATTGCAACAAGATAGGCTGGTATTAGGAGGAGAAAATGATTTGAGTAGTTTGTTGCTTCCTAATTGGTGTAGGATTCATTATCACAATCATTCAGAGTTAACATGTCAATCATAACTAGACATCTTAAGTCATGTAGGCCAGCCTCAACAAATATGTCAAGAAGAACCCCAGACCCCCATCAATGAGTTTTATTTTAAAGCAAAAGATGCTACCATTCTCACTCGGATTAGCCTTTCTCAAGAGGATGGTTCCACACCAGTAGAACAGACTTAGGTTCTATGCTCTAAAATTCAAGAGGAAGTTGAGGTATCTTAGTTCTTTTCCAATACACCTGCCCCAGATACTCTAGCAATGCCTAAGGCATTGATAAAAGATGAATTGGATTGTAGTTTAACTCAAGAGGTTGTTCAGGAAGTGATTGTTGAGCAAGTTGAAAACATAGAAAAACCTTCAAGTGAGCCTTGCCCCAAGTTAATTTCTAATGAACAGAAAAAGTTTGAGCCACCACACATCCCAAGTAAGTTATCTCTTGTTATCCCTAAAAAGAAAGAGCTCCCAGCCAAAGACCAATTGTGGAATCTTAAATTTGATGGTTCCAAATCCAAAGTAGGAAGTGGAGCAGGGATTGAACTAACCAATCCAAAAGGGAAGACTTACTTTGCTTCCAATAGATTGTAATTTGGTTGCACAAACAACGTGGATGAGTATGAAGAACTTTCTCGGGGACTTATGTTTGCTCATAAAAAGAATGTCACTTCTCTCATGGTCATGGGGGATTCTGAAGTGATTGTAAAATAGGTACATAACTAGTATACATGTCACAACAAAAGATTGGCTGCATACAAAAACAAAGTTTGGAATTTAATTGAAGACTTCGATGCTTTTGGGATTACTCTGATCCCCAGAGAAGCTAATAAAATTTTAGATTCTCTTGATGTTGTTGCTAGTACATTGGAACCCATGCAAGACTCTAATATGAAGAGATTTTCAGTTGAATTAATTTCAGTCCCAGCTATTCCTGATAATGTCTGACATTTTCAGGTTTTTGAGGATGATCAACATATATTGGCTTTTTTGGAAAGTTCAGATGTTTTTGAAGGGTGGATAGTAGGTGAATTTGAAAGAGATCAGGGAGATTGGGATCCGGAGAATGGAAGTTCAGAACGGATATTGGATGTGAAAAGTAATAGTATTCTAAAAGGGATGGTTCCTTTAGAGAGAATATTTGATTCTGACCCATGAGATCATCATAGGGTGCCCATAGAGAGTGAAGGAGGGAAATATGAATCTGTTACTTTGACTCACTCAGGCCCTGAAAGAAATGTTCTCATAGGAAAGACTTGTCCTCAAGAAATTAAGGACCAGATAGTCAAAGTTTTGGAGTAGAACATTGAAGCCATTGCTTGGAGTTATGATGATCTAAAAACTTTTGACACTTTAGTGATCACACATACCATACCTCTCAAGCCATAAGCCAAGCCCTTACATCAGAAACAACTCTTGGTTAATGCTTTAATTAAGCCCCTGATCCAGAAAGAGGTGCAAAAGCTCCTATCTGCAAGAATAATCTTTCCTATTAGACATTCTACTTGGGTGGAAAATTTAGTTCCTATACACAAAAAGAATGGTGAAATCAGATTATGTGTTGATTTCAGGAATCTAAACAAAGCCTTTGAGAAAGATAATTATCCATTGCCTTCTCTTGATGAAGTAATACAAAAGGTTAATGGGTCTCAAATGATATCATTCTTAGATGGTTATTTTGGGTACAATCAGGTCTTTGTCAGTCATGAGGATAGAATGAAGACAAATTTCACCACCAAATGGGACACATTTGCCTACCAGAGGATTCCTTTTGGTATTATCAATGCTGGAGCTACCTTTCAGCGGGCAATGGATGTGGCTTTCAAATAGTTGATAGGGAAGTTTATAATTATTTATGTGGATGATTTAACCATTTTCTCCAAGAATAGAGAAGACCATGTTGCTGATCTGGAAAAGATTCTCAAGAAATGTATAAGCTATGGTGTCTCCCTCAATCCAAAGAAGTGTGTGTTTGGAATATCTGAATGGAAACTCCTAGGTCACATCGTATCTGAGGAAGGGATATCTATAGATCCTGATCGAGTGGAGGCTATCTTAAAATTGACAAGTCCAAGAAGGAAGAAATAAATGAGATCCTTCTTCAGAAGGATCAATTTTGTTAGAAAGTTTATAATAGGGTTTGCAGAGATCGTCAAACCTCTTAATGAAATGATGAAGAAATCCACAAATATTGAGTGGAGTAATGAGGCCAAATCTGCTTTCTCATAGATTAAACAATCTATATCTGAGGCACCTATTTTGAAAAGCCTAGATTATTTAAAACCTTTTTATATCTATTCTATTGCATCTGACCATTCAGGTGTTTCTGTGTTAACACAATGAAGAGGAGAGGGAGAGGAAAGACCTATTTCCTTCATGAGCTCTCCATTTAAGAATGCAAAAGTGAGATACCTACCACTGGAGAAACAAGCCTTCACATTGGTACAAGCAGTAAAGAAGTTCAGGCATTACATACTTTGAAGTCAAGTAATGGCCATAGTTCTAGATCCAGTTGTGAAGTCTCTTTTGATGAAAAGTGAGTTGGGAGAGCGAAGAGGAAAGTGGATGGAAATTCTACAAGAATTTGACTTAGAGATTCACTTGATGAAACTTGTTCAAGGGCAAGGTTTATCAAATGCAATGGCAGATGTCGATAATAATATCACCTGTCAATAGTATACTATCCAATCATTTACTAAGGATCCCTGGTACATAGACTTGATTTTCTTCCACCTTAATAACAGATGTCCAGAAGGAATGAATTCTACTCAAAGGAGAGCATTTAGGATGAAGAGTGCTCACTACATGCTTAAATGGGGATCCATCTATAGAAAGAATTTTCAAGGGATTTACTTGCACTGTTTAGATCTGCAAGAGGCCAAGCATGCCATTTCTGAGTTTCATGGAAGGCATGGAACAAGACATGTATCTACAAATGCTTTGGCTCATCAGATTCTTAGATCAGGTTATTATTGGCCTTACGTATTTCAGGATGCACATCAACATGTTAGAACTTGTCATGTGTGTCAAACTTCTGCACCCAGGGAAAGAAATCCTGCAATTCCTTTGCAAATAGTGTATGAGGTAAGGCCATTTGCTCAATGGGCCTTGGATTTTGTAGGTGTTATTAATCCTAATTCTTCTGCAGGTCATAAATTCATCTTGACTGCAACTGACTACTGTACACATTGGACAAAGGCTCAACCCTGTAAAAATAGTACCATAGAGGTCATCATCAAATTTTTGACTGAGAACATCACAACCAGGTTTGGAGTTCCATTTGCTCTGGTATGTGATAATGGCCTTGCTTTTTCTTCTACTGAATTTATTCAATGGGCATATGAACATAAAATTGTTTTGAAGTATTCATCCAATCACTACCCTCAGAGAAATGGAGTGGCTGAGTCCACAAATAAAAACTTGTTGGAAGTAATAAGAAAGTTGTTAGAGAACAATCCTAGGGACTAGCACACCCAGTTGAGATTTTCCCTATGGGTGGATCAAACCTGAATCAAAGTAGCTCGAGGAAATTCACCTTTTAAGTTAGTCTATGGTCAAGACCCAGTCTTCCCGATCCATTTACAAATACCTATTCTTAAATTTATGCAGGATTTTTATTCCAAGGATGATAGGATTGAAGTTAGATTACTTGATTTGCTCAACATGGAGGAGCAAAGAGATGCTTCTTTGCAACAATTCTCTAAGCATCAGGCTGTCGTCAAACACTAGTTTGACAAAAGAGCCAAGATAAAAGCCTTTAGGATATCAGATCTTGTATTACTATGGGATATAGCCAGATAAAAGAAGGGAGATCACTAGAAGTTTGATAGACTTTGGTTAGGTCCTTATCAAGTGGCTGAGATACTAGGCGAGAATGCTTTTTGTTTAAGTACCTTAATAGGAGAACATGTTCCATTGCTAGTTAATGGTCAGTTTCTCAAGCACTATTTTGGTACATGAAAGGTCTGTTGTTTTAAAGAGGAATGTATTATACTATATCATATGTAATTAAATTTAACTTTTTATTTTGTTTTTGCTTTTGTTTTTGTTGTTTTGTTTATTTTTGTTTGTTTTATTTGTCTTGTTTCATTGGGGATCTTCATTTTTGTTCATCTCAATACAAGGGGTTGTTATTCAAAGTATGCTACTGGTATTAGGAGAGAAATTGGTTTAGGTATTTTCATCATGATCATTTGAAAAGAGATTTCATTCTGAAACTTATGTCTTATGGTCATTCTAATGTTGGTTTGAAAAGTTATTTAAGGATAGCAGATACATTGTGAATATCTCATGAATTATGATAAAAAATCTATCACCAAATTAGATAACATCTACATGAGTAAATTCCCATTTGTTTTAGAGTGGCTCTACCTTTGATTTAGGTGAAAAATCTGATTCCAAGACTATCATGAAATCCATTGTAGTTCTCAACCCACATTTCAGATCAATTGTATATGAGTATTGAGGAAGGTGCATAAAATATATCCACAAGTGAAGCTTAAGTAAAAAATAATAATGAAAAGAAAGAAAGAAAAGGAAAGGTCAATATCAAATGGGTGACCAAGTATCTCTATCGGGGCTATGGACACCTGGATAGTAGTAGAGCAATGCTTTGAGAGAACTAGAGGCATCTCTGTCAGGGCTATGGATGCCTGTCTGGTAGTGGAGCAATACCCAGGATTTTATTGCACAATAGTTAAAGGACTCAACCTATGTAGCTTGAATCTTAGGTATAGTTGTTCAAGAGTAGAGAAAGTATCTATAAAGAATGATGCACAAAATATACACACACAATTAGATTCAGAAATAACTCATGAGCACATACATCTAAGATTCCAGCTCAACCTTATCTTATATATAACTGATCTTATTCAAGTTAGCATGCTTCACAAGCCAAGTAGTTTTTGAGTGACTGAATTTTTCTTGGGTGTCTTGAAAATGGGTAAACCATTTTTCCAGCTGAGTCACCATTTGTTATGCCTTGCATAACCACCCCATCTTTTTCCTTGGTCAAAATGGTTCCCCTTTTATGTTTTCATCCTTGGTTATTTTTCAAACAAAGTTTGGAGTCTTTCTTTTCCAATAATTTCTCCTTGGTTGTTTTTCGATCCCCTTCCTAATAGTCTTCTTTTTCTCTTTTGTTTTGTCTTTACCAGAGCTAGAGCTAGAGTGGACATTAAGTCTGAATTTATTTGAAGTTTCAAAATCAAATCCCATTTCGCCTCCACCTCCGCTTTTTGGTCTTTCATTTTAACTTAGGTTTTTGTGTTAAGTTTTCTCGTTTCGGTCTTTTTGTTTTTTTTTTGTTTTGTTTTGCTTTCTACTTTTTTGGTGGAACCGGAACCAGAACGGGAAATGGGTTGGAAATTTAGACATGTTTATAAATCATTTCTCATTCTGATTCTACTCTCGCCACTTTTTTGTCGTTGACTTTACTGAAGTCGCACAATAGTAATGTGCCAGTTCCCTCTACAGTTCTGACTCCGCTCTACCCTATTTATGAAATTAATTACAAGTACCATGCATGCGTGTAACTGTGATTTTTTACCTTAATTAGGGTTTAACTCAAATTTATCATCATTATTGAAAGAGATCAAGAGCGAACCAGAGTTGCAGTGGAGCATTTGCACATGTGAATCGATCAAAAGAGAGACAATTGTGCATGGAATTTCTTGCATTGGACTGACCTATTTATTTTCGGCTTGAGGTAGGGTTTTTTGTTCTTCTCTTTCATCTTGTCTTGTGTTTTCATTTTTTGGTTGATTGGTTTCATGCGAATTCGTGATTCTTGATTCTATTGTGAGTTCATGTGATTCGTTTTTGGATTTTCTTTTTATTCTTTGTTTGTTTGTTTTTTTTCGTTTTACTTTTTTGTTGTTTGTTTCTCCTCACGATTATTTTCACATTTTAATCATGACCATATTGTGATGCCTTAGTTTTTAAAGTATCATAGATTAATTATAGTTTTTACTTTGGTAGGGTTTGTTAAATTATGGTTACTTAGGAATTTTGTTTCACATTAGATCTGGTTAATTTAAATGGGGTTAAATTCGTGCCCTAGCTATTTGAAATCGAGAATTTTTGATTTAGGGTTTTGACGTGTTCTTGGTTTAAAAATTTGATTCCCTAATCTCGTACAGTTGCCTCTTGGTCATATGGGGATGGTCTTGCATAGGTTATTTTTAAGCCCCTTTCATTTTGATATGAACTAGTCCTTAGTATCATGGCATTATTTATTAGTCTGTTGAAATCTTTATGACGTCATGATTATTTTAGGCGGAAGCGGGATCAGAATCAATTTAGACTTTGAAACATGATTTTCTAATAAGTATCAATTCCATTTCCATCCCGTTTCCGACTCCGCTTACAATAAGAAGCACACTCTCAAAATATTGATAACCCAGTCAAAATCGGAACTAGAACCGGAACCGTAACTAAATGTGAAATTAGAAAATCTGCATAGAGCCAAATCGGTTCTCGATCTGGTTTCGATTCCGATTACCACCCCAGCTCCGACTCCAGTCCTGCTTGTTATTACTATAAGCTCAATAAATTTTTTGACTTCAATCCCAACAGTGTTTTAAAAGAGACTGTTTAGAATGTTTTCTACTTGGTTCCGCCTCCGGTATAAATATGAAGTGTAAGGTTTTAAAGCATATTTTGTGATATTTATTCAAGGGTCTAATTTGAGGTTTTGTTGCAGGAAACTAAAGAATGTCAGGAGTATCAGGAGAAGCTTCCCAAAGGAATTGTCCTGCAAGAAATTCAAAGGCAGCAACTAAGCCTAAGAAGATCAAGCTAGATCAGCTACCTTATACCTTGAGGTATAACCATAGGGGTCATACTATCACTGCAAGCAAGGTGGAATCAAATTGGGTAGATGTAACTGATACCAATTTAGGCCCATTCAATTTTGAGGAGTTATACTTAGAAAAATTCATTGAGGATGTAACAGGGAGAACTAAAAGTATATTTGAGTCTGGCTTGGCTCACATCACTGTATTTCCTCTGTCCATCCAATGCCTAGAACTAACCATGACAATAGCAAGAGCCTACAATCCAGCCACTAGACAATTCATGGATTCATAGGATAATGTGATTATAGATCTAACTCCTCAGATGTTTCAACACATGTTTAGTGTCCTTGGTCCAAATAACCTGGTGCAGTTGAATGAGGTAGATGCTTTAGGTATATATAGCAAACACAAGGAGGCCAATAAGGCTCATTTGAACAAGAAGTGGTTGAGAGCGGAGAAGAAGTCCCTGGCAAAGCTCTCAGATCAGCCAAAGAGGGAAGATTTTTACAAAGAGGTATCAGACCTGATAATAATGTTGTCTAGAGTCTTTGGGAAGAGGGATGCATTTCATTTCAAGGAATGAATGTTTCCTTTCATTTAGACAATCTTCAATGGCAAGCAACAATTTGACTAGCCCATGATTGTCTCAGATACCATTCATGATCAGTTAACTAGAATAAGGGAAACCAAGAGATTTTTCATGACTTCTTATGTTGTCTATGCAGCAGCTAGAGGAGGTATCTTTTTAGGTTTTAATAGAGTGGGAATATTAGGAGAGGCAGATGCAAAAAAAAGAGTATGGGATCATTATGATTAGCTATCCCTGTAGGTTTCTAAGGCACAATTTAGGGGAGTTAATGATGCATTCCTATATGTAGTCATTAACCAACTTAATGGAGATGCATGATACAAATTGAGCCAAGAAGCCATGGACTTTATCACAGAGTGGGGATGTTGGTATATCCAATAGCCCAAGTTCACTTATTTCAGATTGGCAGGATTTGAGGGTCATCCCCACTTACTTCCAAGGTGTTGCAGCAACAAAATGGTTCTGATGGAGTTTGTCTACTAGGATCTGGGGGTTAATGCTCGATTTGGGATAAAACACAAACCAGGTTGCCCCAAGTTCCCCATGAAATTGGGTGAATACAATTTCCCACACCTTGTGGGAGTTAAGGTGGTTTGCAGGGAATTGATACACTTAAAGTTGGGCTTGTATAATACCCGAAAGTACTTTGACCCAAAGAAGGAAATGAATGCTTTGTTGGCTTATGTATTTGACAAACATTTCAACCTACTAGAGGACTTCTAGAGTGATTTGCAAGATGAATATGACCTTAGGAAAATGAATTATGAGAGGTTTCCTGTTTCACTCATGGTAGAATTCAGGATCAAAGATGATATTCCAGATACATTAGTAGATTATGGAGTTGTGTTGGATCCATCATATGAAGCATTGAACATTGGTACCAAAATTTTGGATCTGGTAGATTGGGATAGTGAGGAGATAATAGAAATCAAGAAAATAGGGAGACCGGTCTTGGATAGGAGTATCCACTGGGTTGTTCTAAGAGCCAAAACTCGTAGGGATCTAGCTCCTATGAAGGTGAAGGGATATAAGATAATCAAGAGAAATTTTCCTCCCAAGGAGCCTTTGGAGTTCTTCCCTCCTAATATTGAAGAGATTGAGTTGGAAGCTTTAGCTCAAAATGAACCAGAGGCACAGGAGGAGGATGCCCAAATAGGACCCGTGGCTTCAACACCAACAATAGAGGACTCATCTGTTCAAGTCCCTCTCAGAGAGCAACAAAGTAAAGAAATGCCTAAGGGGAATCTTCAAGGTATTATTGAGACATTGAAGGGAAAAGGAGTTGAGGTAGAGATCCATGATGTTGAGGCGGACTCTTACGAGACTTTATCAGAGAAGGATGTACAAGAGAATATGCCTTTAGAAGAGGATATCGAACATGTGTTGATGGAGGAGGATCAATGGGCACTATTTGAGGAAGAAAAGAAGGCTTTAGATGATCAAGAACATGTAGAAGCAATGGAGAAGGAAAATGAAATTGATGCTAAGGCACAAGAAGATTCTTTAATTCAACAACAACAAATAGAAGCCAAGCAAAGAGCTAATGAACTGCACAAACATCAAAGGAAAAAGGAGCAAGAGCTCAAGACCAAGGAAGAAAATGACAAGCTCGAGCTGGTGCAAAAGATTCATGAGCTTGAAGAGGAAAAATCAAAGTAGCAGAGGGAAAGAGAAGCCCTTGTGGCTAAAATTAAAGTAATTGAAGAAGCTCATAAGAAGAAGGAAGAGGTAGAATGCATACAAGAGGAGAAAGATGCTGAGAAGCTTTCCAAATAGCTACAAAAGGAAAAGGAAGCCTCATACAAGCTTAAAGCATTGGAAGAAGAGAGGAACAAACTCCTTGAGGGGAAGAGATTAGAAGAGGAAAAAATAAAGAAGGAACATGTAGACAAGAGGGTGCAGGAGAAGAAAGACAAAGAAGAAGCTTTTTAGCTTGCACAAAAAGATGTAGAGGGAGAGCAACATAATGTGCAAGAGGTTGATTCTCAACCTAAGGTTAATATGCTACAACCTTTATCATCTACAACTTCTGCTTCTTCTTCAATTGTGATGACCACTACTCTGAGTGCTCCCACTTGGTTAAAACTTGATTTGCAAAAGAGGTTAGTAACATCTTCACAACTACTTAATTGGGATGATATGATGAAGGAGATTGAAAAAGAAAGGCCCAAGAAGAAGGCTAAAATATTGCATTCCACTAGACTCACTGAAAGAGGAGAAATCATTGCTAAATGTGCAATACCAATGGTGGACAAGGATGTGGGAGAGATGTAGTGACTGATTACTAGTTGGGAACGGTTAATTTGGGGAGACCCACCAGAGATCAACAAATGAACTTGATTGATGGGGTAGAATCATCCACCAAATCAAGAATGATGAAGGATAAACAAAGAAAGGATGAGCTTAAGGCTCAACTGGATTAATTGCATACTTTCTTGAAGAATGTTTCTGCTCCGAGGTCACAACAAATTGCAACCATTGAGACACCAATTTTTCTTAGCAAGAAAGAGGTGGATGATTAGGTGCAGGTAAGGAGTAAGGAAGAGATGATGGATAGATGGATTGACAAACTGAATCAGGAAATAGGTGAATTACTAAGAGACAGTTTTGAGGTTCACAAGATGACAATGGAGTTTAGGAGAGAGATGAAACAACATGCTAAAGAACTGGGAGAATAAGAAGAGGAGTACAAAGGGTATATCTAGAAGTTGAAAGAGATTAATAAATTGCCAAAATCCACTCTCCTAGAGCAATCAATTCTTGAGGAGGACAACACAGATTTCTTGGAAAAGACCTCCAGCATAATCCGGTTTAGATCTGACTTTTTGTATAAACATAAGAATGAAGTTCAAGATTCTAGCAAGGATCTAAATGAACAGATTGATGAGTTAGGCGCAATTATTTCTATTATCGTAAATGTTGATATACTAGTAAAGGAAGGCCTACCTTTAAGTCAATTAAAAGAGAAATGGGATGAAAGACTTAAGGAGGTTGTGCAAAAGAGAGATGTTGGAGAGGATCTGCTATTGGACCAGTTAATGGATATTAAAGAAGAGGTGAGTACTACTAGGAGGGAGTTGGCAAAGTTAAAAGACATGAGGGAGTTTTTGCTACTGAACTGAAGAGAATCAAGTTCGAGGATAGTTGGATTGATGGGCTAGATTGGGATATGCTTCAACAAGTCTTCTCCAATTATGATGAGTACACTTCAGAAAACACTCCACATGCATGACTGATAGTCCTATGGTTGCATGCATGACTGATAGTCTTATGAGCGCATGGTTTTTCTTTTCTCCTCTATTTTCTTCTCTCTAGTTTACTAAATGTTCAATGTAGGAACTCGAGTTCAATTGATCTGAGTTTCCAAGAAAATTCAGGTTCCTAAAAAGGTGGATCTTGACTTAAGATAGGGAGAACTTCAAATTTTTGTACATCTATAAATACCCATGAGGTATCATATTGTAAGGGTCGGCTAAATAAGAAGAGAATTGGCCACCTGATAGTAGGAGATAGAATTTTTATAGTTTTACAGAGATACTTTGTTATGATTTAGTTACAGTTTAATACAATTACTGGTTCTTTTTGTGCAATATGGTGTTGGAGTTGAGTTTTACTTGATGAGGTTGATGAATTATAGTCTATCTATATGCCAGTAATTGTGTTGAAGCATAAGTGTTTCTTATGTGATGAAAATCATTAGAAGAAACCAGCTTTAAGGATTATTTTGTTAAAGTATCTTTGGATTAAATTATTGAAAGTTTGTTGATCTATGATCTTGGCAAGAAATGAGAAGTTTTGTTCTTTTGAATCTTTGAATTTTTTGTGATGTGTGATTGTGATGATTAAATTAAGCACCATAGATGCATGCAATAATATGGATTTTTTCTGTAAATTGCATCATGTTATGGTTTTCTTGAAATAGTGGAAGAACATTAATTATTGAGGATGTATGTCTAGATATTAGATAAGTTTCATTCATGTTTCATTGATGTATGCCTTGATCTATATTTTTCTTTTATTTAAAACCCTCTTTTTGTTAAAGACAGTCCAATGAATCAGTCATTGCTTGCATTCCTTATTACCAGCACAGGCCCCTTGAATATTACAATTTCATGGACTAATTGAGTGACACCAGACAATTGAGAACCAATTACCTAGACCTTGGGAGTTAGGCTACTATATGTTATCTTTCTTTTTCAAAAGAAATAGAGTAGAAATATTCTATTTAACGTTGTTTGTGTCATTTTCACCATCAACAATGACCATTTCTAATGGCATGAATACTGAAAATATTTTTTTGTATCCTCCTGCTCAGCTATTTCACAATGAAGAAAAATGAGTATGGCCGCATATTGGTGAAGAAGCTGAAGACATCAACTCTATGGCACAAGTTATGATGCTCAGAAGAAGTCCTTTCCTCCAGCTTCAAGATGAATATGAGGTGTTATCCAATATCATTTAGAACCAATGTCAAATAGAGGAAGCATCATCTTGTTCCACATACATTGAGAAAACACTTCTATCTATTCTACATGATCTTCCTGTAGCAAATGACTCTGCAGAAAAACTTCCTACAACAACTCCTCCCATAGACACAATTCCTGCAACAATAGGCATGTTTCACACAATGTTTCCACTTGAATTTAAGATACCTTGTATTGATGAAGCAGTTATGATAGAGCTAGTCACACAAGTATAGGTGTCTGAGGGACAATCTCTAAACATTAATAGTAAATTGAATGAGGGACAATAGTTGATATTGGAAAATTTGTTGAAAGCTCATCAAAAAGAATTTTCTTGGGATTATCATGACATGAAAGGATTAGATCCAAAACTTTGCACTCACAAAATCTATATCAAAGATGAGTGTACACCTGTAAGACAACCGCAATGAATAATCAACCCTATCTTGAGAGAAATTATCGAAATAAAACTACAAAAGCTATTAGACGTAGGATTTATCTACCCTATTTTAGATAGCCAATGGGTGTCCACATTGGTGATTGTGCCCAAAAAGGGAGGGAAATGGTAAGTTTGTGTTGACTATAGGGAAATCAATGCTGCCACTAAGAAGGATCATTTTCCCCTGCCTTTTGTACACCAAGTCCTAGACTCTCTTGTAGGGAAGCAATACTTCTTCTTTCTTGATGGATTCAGTGGACACATTCAAATTGCACTAGAAGACAAAGAGAAGAATCCATTTACATTTCCGTAGGGGACATATGCATATTTTGTGCTTCCATTTGGGTTATGCAATGCACCTACCACTTTTTAGAGAGCAGTCATTAGTACATTCTCAGATATCTCCCTTGGATACATGGAGATCTATATGGATGATTTTACTACCTATGGTGCCACCTTTGATGAAGCACTGGAAAATTTGAAGAAAGTACTACAAAGATGTGAAAGTCAAAAAATTTCTTTAAATAGTGAAAAGTGCTTCATGATGATGCAGGAAGGTGTAGTTCTTGGCCACTACATTTCACACCTTGGCATTCAAGTTGATCAAGCAAAAAATGAGGTAATAAATAATCTACCTAAACCTGTAAAACAAAAGGATGTTAGGAGATTTTTAGGACATGCAGGCTACTATAGATGTTTTATCAAATATTTTAGCAAAATAGAAGCCCCACTCTATAGTATTATGACTAAAGATGTTGAGTTTCAATGGACAGAAAGTTGTGATAAATAATTTTTTGATTTAAAGATAGCTCTAACTCATGCTCATGTACTTAAGGGACCAAATTGGGAAATCCCTTTCCACATCCATATTGATGCCTTAGATTATACAATAGGAGTAGTCTTAGGAGAAAAAGTATAAGCTATTGAAAATGCCATTTAATTTGTCAGTAAAAACTTATCGGGAGTTGGATTCAATTACACAGTCACAGAGAAAGAAATTTTGGCAGTAATCTATGCCTTAAATAAATTTAGCTACTATATCACAGGTTATCATTTTTTTGTACACAGTGATCATGCAACCATTAGATACCTCATGAACAAACCCCTAATCTTAGGAAGATTAGCCATATGGTTGCTATTGATGCAATAATTTGACCTAACTATTGTAGACAAGCTAGGGAAGGAAAATGTGGTTGCATATTTCCTCTCAAGGCTGACCTCATCAGATGATACTCAAGCCATAGATGACTCCTTTCTAATGATCATCTATTCTCCATTAGTGTGCACACACCCTGGTATGCTGATATAGCCAGTTACCTTGTGACAGGGAGAGTTCCTCCTCACTTCTCCCCAAAAGAGAGAAGAGTGTTGATTGAAAAATCCTTCCCTTTTTCATGGATAGCTGGATGCTTATTTTATACTAGACCTGATCGCATTATGAGATGGTGCATGAGGGAAGATGAGACCTATGAAATTTTTCATGCATGCCATGATGAACCCTGTGGAGGCCACTTTGTAGCTAAAAGGACAACAATGAAAATCTTGAACACATGATACTATTGGCCTACACTATACAAAGATGCAAGAAGATATATAAGATGTGATAAATGCCAAAGAATGGGCAGGCCAATAAAGTTAGATGAGATGCCACTTTTCCCACAAGTGGTAGTCACACCATTTGAAAAATGGGGTTTGGATTTTGTGGGACCCATTGATCCTCCATCCAATGGTAAGTCCTATATTCTAGTGTGCACTGATTATGTAACAAAATGGGTAGAAGTCAAACCCATGAAGAATGAAAAAGACAACAAGGTTGTAGAATCCTTGTATGAAGAAATTTTCACAAGATATGGGATACCAAGAGAAATAGTAACTGATCAAGGCACTCAATTTACATCAGTCCTTATTACAAAATTGGTTAATGAATATAACATCAGGCATAGGAAATCTACTCCTTATCACCCTTAAGCAAATGGACAAGTTGAGGTGACAAATAGAGAGATTGAGGCCATCCCCACCAAAACACTACATATTCCTAGAAAAGACTGGGCAAATAGATTATTAGAAGTAGTTTGGGCTTATAGGACCACCTAGAAGACAACTACATGCTTCACCCCATTTGAGCTGCTATATGGGAAAACAACCATGATGCCTATAGAATTTGAGAACAAGACTCTCAAAACTACTCTAGAGCTAGGGATGGACATTTCCAAGGCACAAAAGGAATGGATCATGTAGCTGAATGAATTGGAAAAGCTAAGTAAAACAACATTACATCATACTGAACTTGTGCAAAGTCAAAGAGTCAAATAGCATGACAAATTCATCAAAGAAAAGAAATTTCAGCCAAGTGACTAGGCATTACTTTATGATTCACGGTACAAGGATAATGTAAGTAAATTGCAGACTCGGTGGCTAGGGGCATATGAAGTTGCAGAGGTATTTCCCAATGGAGTTGTGTATCTCATGACCATCAACCCTATGAAATTCAAACTACTGGTGAATGGACATCATCTTAGATTATATCACAAGCCAACTACAAAAGAAGAGTTCCTGCAATAGTTTATCCAACATACAACGCCCGAGCATAGTTCCTCCATCAAAGGAGTTCCTGCAACCTAAGGTAGCGAACCTAGTGTCTATCCTTCTGTCTAAATGAGGTATGTACTTGTCATAATAAAGATTTCTACTTTTGTAGAAATCCATTTCTTCACCCATCCACCCATCCTCCCATCCGTACCACCTTTCTCTCTCTTCCATCATTTATTTTCACCTCCCACCCTTCCACCTCATCATCATTCATTGCTCAATTATTGCTCAGTAATGCAAGTGGTACATTCTCCCTGATCGATGAAATGAATTCTCCATAATCATGCTTGTACACACTCAGGTGCATGCACATCAATTGCATTATTAATTGTCCTTCAGAGCATTTCATTTAAATCACTATACGATAAGATAGATGTTCACATAATTCTCTTTAAACCCCCCCATCAAATTAATCTTTCCATTCTGCATGTGTGGACACATGTCCAAATTTAGATTGGGGGGAGGGCTAAGCAAGATGCATAAAATTTTCCACATGCTGATATATGATTGTCTACATTAGCAAATATTGTTGAGCTGATTCAAAATTTAAAATGAATGACGAATCGCATGTGTGATGCGACACTAAACTTCCGCCACCATTTCCTCTCATTATGATTCATTTTATTACCATTTCTGCTATTCTTAACTCTATCATAATTCTTAAATGCAAGTGGTAAGTTGCTAAAAATAGAGTAAAAGGAAATTCAGTTGACGGTTCACCCTGCAAGCAAGCAGGAAAGAATTTGAAAAATACTGAGGAAATTTTGGAGAGTGACAAGTTGAGTTTACACAATGTGAGGTGGACTCATTCGGAATGAGCCCTCAGCTCATGATGCCTTGTCATAGGATGTAGCATGCTTAGTCGAATTTCAGAATTGTGGGTGGCTAGATTATTTTCTGAAGTTGGATGGTTTCAATGAGGGTATTGCATTGCAGTTCACTTAGACATTCTTAGATAGAAAGGCCATAGTGAAAGGATTGGAGGTCATAGCAACTAAAGAGTGAATTGTTGAAGTTTCAAGGTTCCCAGCTAATGGTGAACCTTACCTTAATTCTAAGGATTCTTGGACAGCCAGAGCCATATTTGCAATGCATGGCGACCCTCCACTCATAATTGACAAAAAGGGTGCTAAGAGGCTCTCTCTACTAGAGTTGTGGAAGCAGGATGTCATGCATATCATCAAATAAATCACTTGCAAAGGTTGGTTGTCAAACCTACATTCAGTACATTTCAAGTTGTTGATTTAGATGCGACATAGGAGGAAGATGAATGTGCCCAATGTACTGTACAACCTTCTCTCTATTATGGAAGCAGAAACACAAAAAGGTAGAGAAAACTCTATATCCCACCACTATCTAATTAAATTTTTGGTTATAAGATCTTTGCATAATAAAAACCCTGGAATGGCCTGGGATGATTTTGTGAACATTGAGTAGTATAGACCTGAGCCCTCTCAGCCTATGGTTTCATCTTAGTCACGTAGGTCTAACAAAAAATTGAGCACGACCGAAGGAACCCTTGGTGCTTCGACCTCAGGTGCTAGTTTGGACTCCCCCATTATGGAAAAGACTATAAATGTTAGTTCCTTTGATAGTGAGAATGAAAAAGAAAATTCATCATCAGATTATGATGATGATGATGTTCCATTGAAAACTATAATAAAAACAAGAGCACAAAAGAGAGAGGAAAAAGAAAGGAAAAAAAACCTAACCTGCACAAAAAGAAGTGTCAAGCCCTAAGAAAAATAAGGCTAGCACTATTCATCCTACAGCCAAAGGAAAATGAAAACACCCTCTCAAGAAATAGAATTCGGTCGATCCTAAGCTTGGTGGGACATCGTGTGAAAGTACAAACACTCCAATGGAGCAGTTTAATGTACAATAAGAAGATGTGTTCGAAGAGGTAGTAAAAATGACCCTAGCGAATCTTACTACCATTGCAAAAGAAGTTGAGACTCAAGAACATGAAGAAAGTCAGGTGTTCCTACATCAAGACCAATAGTGTGAATTCCTGCAGCAAAGTTGAGAAATAGATCAAGAGTTCCTATAGCCACCATCAGAAGAAGAACAAGAGGTCCAGTAGCAGAATGAGGAATGAAGAATCATACCTCAACAACCTGAATCAGTGAGACCTCCTGAATCTATGCAAATAGCTCTCTATGGGAAATAGCCATCTATGAAAACTCTGGTAGGAATCCATAACCCTCTTAATTTTTCAGTACATATAGGTATTTTAAATTTATGGAAAGAAATACAAAGGAGATAGGAGGAGTGGAAAGAAGAGAAGAAATAGTTGAAAAAGGAAATTCAAATGATGGATGAGATGATCGAAGAAAAGAATGAGAAAATTGCTTTCCTCAAGGAAAGGGTAAGTGGCATTGCAACTTTGGTGCCACAAATTTTGGAATGCAGAACCCCTCCAAGGGTTTATGCTTTGCACTTGAAGGAGAAATAACTTTCCTTTAGAATGACAAGAATCATCTCAGGGCTAAACCCCTCCATTGAAACCCCCACTGAATTTTTCAATGCCTACATAATTGCTTCCTCTGAAATAAAAAAATTTGTTATGTGAATTCTATCTACACAACTTTGTTGTCCCAAAAGATAATGACTGGAACCCACTGCCTTATGTTGGAGACATACAATTGAGAGCATTTATGTCCTAGGTGCAGAATGAGATTAATTGGGGTGAGTAATACAATGCCTACAAGAAGAAGGAATCCAGTATTCCCCTAGCCATGAGGGCTGAATCAAAGAACCCCAAAGGCATTTATACAGATTGGAATACAATGCTCTTTAGGCCGAGCTATGGTAATAAAATTATGCCCTAGATTGAAGTTGTTTACAATGAGTATGAAGTAAAAACTATAGAAAAATAAGATACTATGAGGGGATATCTATCCCAGTGATGGAACCTATTCACTAATGAACTAAAGAAGCTAAGCCACATTTTGTTCACAACTACGTTGTTGCACGAAAGAGAATTGATAGATATATCCAGCTTGAGAGAACCAAAGGATGTGAATGGCTTCCCCTGACCTTTTAACCACCTACCCTCCTATGGCCTACACCTAATTTCAGATTCTAAAATTATGACATTACAAAGGAACATTATCGATGGAGGAGGCTCAATAAGTTGGGAGGATTTTATTGGAATCTCGATTCACCCATAGTAGACATCGAATTGGACAGCTATCAGTTGCAGCCTTTAGGGCCTTAACAAAGAATAAGCATAACTCTTCCCTTGCTAGAGGACCAACAAAATGTTAAGTTGGGGGAAGTGATGAATCTTGATTTTTTCCTAGCTAGGGGGGTAGAATCTCTTGTTATTTGCTAAAATTACCATAGACTTTGATATTCTATGTTGGCACTTTCATATAGTTTCTCTTAGGCATAAGACATTTGGACTAATTTCATTTTTGTTGGTTTTAATGACATTTACCCATTCTGTGGACAATCTATGTTTATTTTGCATGTGATTGATGAATTTTATTTAAGGTGGTTATGATTATGTGATTATTATGTGTATTGACATTACTCTGTAGACATGATTGAAATGCTAAGTTAAAAAATGTAGCTGCCAACTAGTTAGGTTGAGGAGTCGCATGAAGGTCAACTAAAAACAATGGTAGAAGATTCCCATGTCAGCCACATGTAACCACCTTACACCGATCTTTAATGGCATTGAGCATTGCAGGAACTATTGTAGTGGTCAAGTCCACGTTTGGGCATGCATGTTCGAATGGATTCCCCTTCATGCGTAACCGCCACTTCCATTTTCTTCTCGCTTTCCCTGAATGGAATCCTCTCAATTAGTGGGAGTTGATGGACCTATTTAGTTTATAAATAAGGCTCAAATCTCCTTCCTTGGGGAGTGATACCAAGTTACTGAGTTGATCACCATTTTCTTGTACAAGCTGATTATTAGCCATATTTCTATAATTGTATTTTCTAATGAATGAATGAAATGAGATTCTGAGTTGAGTATCCAAGTTTTATATTAGTTTAGAGGATACTCATCCAAGGGGGCCTACTTGGTGAGTAATCCATTCCTTTAGTTTAGTTAGATTAGTTTTAGTTTTTGTTCAGTACTTAGTTAAGATTCTGGCATTGACTGTTCCTGCAACCAAGGTAGACAGAGTAGTTTTTTGTTGGATGCTTAGATTTTCCTTCGTGTTATGCATAATCAATTTAGATTTGATTAAGTCATGTTCAAAATTTTATTTGTTTCATTTCCTGCAATTTACTTTTAGCATTAAGCATTTCTTAGTTATAGAACAAAGATGACTACTCTAGAATTCCTAGTGCACATACTGTGCTGACCCATTTCAAGTTCATGTCCCTTGGTTGAAAATTTAAATGTACCTTCATGGTGGTTAAGATAGCTATTTAGACCATATATCCAATCTTTGAATCGTGGATGTAAGGGCCTAGTTATTGAAATCATTATTGTGGGCCGACAACAACCTAGTCCACTTGGAAAAATTCAAGTGGTGGTCGGTAATTAAGTAGTGTTAAATGATGATTACCGGGCTTGTCTCCTGAAACACACTTAAGTCAGGCCTAAAAGTATATTAAGGGGAAAATTTATCATGAGAAAGGGTGAATTTAGTAATGACAAGCCTAGGAAAGTGTGAAGATGTGTTATGACACTTTAGCATAAGACTTGGGAAGGGGTAAAATGGAGTTTTTTAGGTGAATTATGTCGAAAGGGTCTTAGAAAAGTGGGAAGATGTTATACAACACTTCACAATAGCTTTGTAAAACACCGTTAGGTTGTTTTTGATTTGCAAGTGTTCAAGTCCTAATGTGAATGTGTTGGCCACATTACAACATTAGATCAAAGCAAAAAAGGCCAAAATCCAAGGGAAAAGGCCCAAATGAATGAAAAAGTGTCAAGGCTACACTTTTTATTGACACATCTAGCCCCCACTTTAGTGAGAGGATGAACGTGCTTCAAACTCACATTAAAGTAGCCAAGTCATGCATATCAAGAGGGATCAATATATTGATGCCAGTAAGATGAGATGACTTCAATAAAGAGGGATGATCAAGCCCCCAACACCAAGATCCCATGGAAAACCAAACATAAACACAAAAGATCACACAAGAAAGTGATATGAAGGAGTGAAGAGAGAGGGAAAGTAAGATCAAGCTTTTAACTTTTGTTCAACTAGTTGTGGATCAGATCTATGTTTTTTGTGTGAAAAGAATATTTGTACTCACTTTGGGGTGATAATACTATTGGTTGTCTACATGTAAGGATTGGTTCTTCTAATATGACTTCATTGCATGTAAGGGAGTTATCAATGGTTGATTTGTCTTATTTATCAATGATGTTTTTGTCTTGTTCAAGCATGCTTTCAGTAGGGGAAGAGATGAAATCGAGATTCCCATGACTTTCATTGATTAGATCTTCTAACATCAAAGTATCATCATCAAAACTAGGAGATACACTAGGAGAATAACAAATATAATTATCACAATAATTTATAGTTTCATTCCTTTGTTCCCTAATGTCTTCCATAATAGGATAGGTAGGGGAAGGATCATAAAGAGGGTCATCAACGTATTTTCCACTAAGAGAGGTAGAAGGAGAGAAACAACTAGGACTCTCAAAAATTTAATTGATTGGTTCTTCTAACACCAAAATATCTTCCTCACAAATAGTAGAGATATTAGGAGAAGAACGAATATGATCATTAGGATTACCCAAGGTTGTATTTTTTTTCACTTAAACACTCTCATAGGGAGTTGATATGGACTTTTTCTTAGCATTCCTAGAAAGGTAAGGTTCTAAAATTGTTTGACCAAAAATGGAAAGTACTTTTAACCATCTCATGCAATGCTTTAATAATGTAAACAATGTATATCCAAAGATGCAAAAACTGTTTATCTAATGTATGCAAAACTTTAAGAATGTAAATAATGTATATCCAAAAATGAAAAGCACTTTTATCAAACTTATACAAAATTTTGTATATGTAAACATTGTATATGAAAAAGAGAAAAGTACTTGTATCCATATTATGCAAATTTTTAGAAAGGTAAGAAATTTCAGATCTAATGATGCTTGCAATTGAAATTATTCCAAAAATGAGTGACCTAAATTGATATTTTTGACCTAGATACATAAAATAGATGTTCCTAAAAAATTCCAGACCTATAGTATGTGTTACTAGGAGGCTTAAGAAGCTTAGAAAAGCAAATTTAGATCTTGAAAACTACAAATTCAAACTCATCAGGGACTAAGATGACAGTAAGGGAATCTTTGTCCTACTGAAGGAATTTGAATCTTCCATAAATTGAAATAGAATGCAATCAACTCAGACAAGATTCTGAGGTAAAAACCCAGAGAGGGACTAAGATGCCAGTAAGGGCGTTTTTCTCCCAAGGGAGGTTTTTTACAAAAAAACAACAAATTATGAGTTGTTAATAGTGTTCCCAGATTGCCTACCCAGGGACCTGATGTTTCGAAACAAAAAATTATGCAAATGAATACAAGAAAAAGTAACTAGTGACAAGCAATTAGATAAAAAGTTGAATTCAATAACAATGTTCCTAAATGCAATTAGGATGATTAACAATGCACTTTTTCAAATTTTCAATGAGATGAAATGATGCAAGAAAGAAAAATTTCAACCTATATGCACTTTCACTAATGTAAATATGAGAAACCCTAGATGCACTTTCACTAATGCAAGAATCTGACACAAGAATGAATGTAACATAGATCTAGGAATGTAATGGACTCCATATTAGAAAATGAATGCTCTAAAATATCGGGTTCACCAAAATGATCAATAGGAAAATGGGCACTTTATAACCTAGGTCATAGAACACCACTATTCTCCAATTTTCATTCAATAATGTCCTAGGATTCCTAATTGGATTGACTAGCAACCTCACAAGGTGAGTCAATTCACAGTGATGAGGACCTAGGAGGGAGCACTTTTAACTTTAAGGGGTTCACAACTAACCAAATGCTTGAAAAATACACTTTAACATTCAGCCTACAAAACCTAGTTATGCAAGCTAAATGAGAGATGCAAATAATGAAATTATGCAGTTCAAGGAGATAGGATATGTGTACCTAGGAAGTGTAGAGATGTTGTGAGGATTCCAAAAATGCAAAGAAGCTTCCAAAATGTGCTATGGAGGACTAAGACACATTCGGTGGCAGATTAGTCTCACTACTATTTTTCAAAGCAGATGCAGAGTCTTCGGATGTCAGAACTGGATCTAAAAGAATCTCTAAAAAATATACCTGGGAGGACTAAGACACCCTAGGTGGCATATTAGTTGCATTCTAAATTTTTGAAAACTTTGAATGTGATCTTGAGGTCCAAGTTCTGCACTTGCTTCTTCTTCAATCTAAGGTATTGAATGTTCCAGATCTAGCATGTAGGTGATTTTTCATGAAGATGACAACTTTGGTAATGCAACTTTGCAACTTTGAAAACTTTGCACTTTAAAGGATGTTCAAGTCTTTAACCTAGATCTACAAATACAAACACACAAGAGGGGGAAAAATTGTTGATTTTTAGTGAATGGGGGTTTTCCTTGGTCAAACCCCTTGTAGGTAATAAAACCAAATGATGAAATTAAGGAAATGAAGCATGAAACATGAAATATGTAAATGATATCACCTTGTATGATGTCTTGTGAAATAAATCTGCAATCTACCATGTAGTGGACATGAAGAATGTAGATCTTCAATATTACATCCACAATTTTGGCTCAACAACATGAATGGATGCACTAAACTCTTGACATGATTCTTGAATCTTGATGATGGCTCCAAATGCTTGATGAATTTCTCTTGAATGCATAAAATTTCCCTAGGAATGAATAATTGAATGCTTGTTATGAAAAATGAGTGGAGGAACCTTGTATTTATACTTATTCATGCTTAATATCCCAAAATTACACCACAACAAGCCGACATATGAATTCATTGAATAAAGGAGGCTAAATCTTGCAAGAATTTGAAATTAAATCTTGAAAATGATTCATGGAGGACTAATACACCTTAGTTGGCATCTTAGTCCCAAGTCATGAAACTTGGGGCATAGACAGCAAAAAGAGGCCCAATTAAGATGCCTCAAAATTAGGGTCCCAAGACCTTTGGGGGACAAAGATTCCCTAGGTGGCATTTTAGTCCCAACCCAAAAATCAAGGACACATAGATGAGATCATTAGATTATCATTTATGCATTGGAGAATTTTGGGATTAACCAGAAAAATATGTAATTCATAAGGCTTGTGGACATAAAATAGGACTAATTAAGCCATAAATGAGGATAAATAAAGCAAGGCATTCCCAAAAAAATGTGAAAATGCAAGGGTATGCATTTTCCTACACTATAGGAAGATGTTTTACAAATATGTGAGATATGTTACACACAACTTCTAGTCCTTCATCACTTTCCATCGTTCGGTGAAGACTATCTATGGTAGGTATAACACTGTTGGAAATGTTTTCAATACTTGTTGATTATCAAATCTTGCACCTCTTTGACAGTCTTATGGGAAATTTAGCAAGTGGAGGAACAATATATGCCTCACTGAATACCTATGGCATTTTTATAGAATGCCAGCTCTTCTCTGCATTTGGGAAAAGGGGTGGAAAGAAATGTAAACATAAAACATGAAAGTGGTGATGCACCAATGCATTTACAACATTTCAAAACCCCAATTTCTTTTCTGTGAATGATATGATGGACACAAAATGCCACAACCCTTCATTTTTGGGAAGAGAACGAGTAGTAGAGGCTATATATCGGCACAATCCGGTCATTCAATCTACCCACATGAAGTGTTCATTAAGATCCAACAAAACATAGAAGTTTCAAGAGTTAACATAAAACATTCAAAAGCCACATAAATTCTTCCTCTTAATATAGCATAACATGAAGAAATAATAACCCTTAAAGAAAACAGAGAAGTCCAATGACATAATCTAACTTCTATAGGTTATAAATTTATCATGCAAACATACAACATGGAAATAAAATAATCAAACTATTCAGATGAAGCTAGACTTGGTGTTCTATTCTGGATGAAGATATAAAGAAGGAAATATTGACAGAGACCATATCATGCACAATTTCAAATATTTCTCCCAAATAGCTCATACTTCAAATATTAAGTGAGCTTTAAAATAGAGGTTAGATTCCAATCTGACGATAGTTTGAGTAAAAAATAGATATAACATGCTAGAGTGAAGCACTATTCTATAAAATTTAATGAAAATACTTCCTATAACTATGAAAAACTAAAGAACTTTTTTCCAAAAGGAAAAATTCAGGAACCATCTTCTTTTGTTGCCACCCCAAATTTATAGCCACCAAGGAGAGAGAAATATCACCTCCATTCAAAAGTAATGACTACCAGATGTATATTCTTGATAGCTTAGAATCTGATCCTAGATCTTCAATTAGGTTGCAACAATCCTTGTTCATCAACTCTCAACTGCCGCATTAATATCCCTTAGATATTTAATAGGATTTCCCTCCATAAATGCTTAGATCTTAGAAAACATCCTAGAAAAAGTATAGTTGACCGATCAATTGGCTTTGGCGGCACCAAATCACATCCTTTTCTTGAAAAATAAAGCGAAGTACACTCTGAAAAACTCCAAAGGAAAACTTCCCAAATCACAGCTTCCCAGCAGTGAGGAGATGATGTGTCAAGTGGGTAGGTATTCTCAGATTTGTGAAAAGCATTTTTTAGAAATCTTCCACTAGACTAATGCGTGTCCTAAATTCCTTTTGAAAGGAAAGTGATATAAAAAATACATGTAGCCACCATGTGGTGCATTGCGCACCCTTTGGAAACACAACTTCTTTTCGTACATGGATCTTCCCAAAGCCAAAAATCAAAAGACTAAGGAAAGTTTTGCTTCATAGTTCTGGTGACTCACAAGGGGATTTTTCTTGCAGAGGCACAAATCTAGACCTCTAGTTATTCTTGAATTTTGAGGAAAGTATTGTGCTGCATTTCCCAATCCACATCAGTCAATCGGACAAGATTACAAATGACCTTTTATGCTTGATCCAACTCAAAGACTTCTTTAAAGGAAACAAATCCCCATCTTTTTGAAACAACTCCCAAGTGATAATAGAGATAAGAAAGTGGAAGAATCTCATGCTCAACATCTTTAGCAGTGGGTGTTGTGCTTTAGTCTAGGAGTTCTGCAAAATTTTGAACCTTATTTATGATTTCATCTGTAATCTACTCAACTAATTGCACATCTCCATTTGTTGAAAAGAGAGGAGGTAATCTGAAGCTATGCAAGACACCAAAATCCTTCTTTATTTCATCAACCCTTTTTTCCAACACTTCATGAAATTCCTTTCTCTTTGTTTCTATCTTGTGATAGTGGGAAAATCCACTTACTTTTCTAGAGGTAGTCCTTCGATTTGGAATTCCTGCATTTCTCATAGCCTCATTGGTTGCTACACATAACTTGGAAATTAGACTCTGGGACTCTGCTACTTGGGGGGCATACTCCTGCAAAATCTGGTTGTCTAGTAGGCCAACCCTTTCATTTAACTCCCGAGCATTCTTTAGAAACTATACAACTAGCTTAAGGATGGTGAGAACAATTTTGATTCACTCCCAATAGGAAGATACCAGCCTTATTTTTATAGGAAGGGTTATAGATCTTTGTGCAACTTCTATCTCTTGATGTGGCCGAGCTTCTTTTTCTTTTGTGCTCTCCTCCATTTGATTCCTCTCTTTGAGAGAATTTTCCATTTTGGAACCTAATTTTATGATCTCCTCATCATGAGCGTGCAAAGCATACTCAACTTTTTACTTGTCATTTCTCAACCCTTTTGCTTCTGCCAGGGCCTTTTGCAAATTATCAGAAGATTGGGATCAAACATTGTCCATCTCTCTCTTTATTCTTTCCTGAGCATGCTAGTGCTCTGCGTTTGATTGGCGCTCAACAAATTTTTTATGTAGCCAAGATTCTTTTTCTTTCATGCTCTCCTCCATTTGATTAATCTCTTTGAGAGAATTTTCCAATTTGGAACCTAATTTTCTGATCTCCTAATCACAAGCATGTAGAGCATAGTCAACTTCTTGCTTGTCATTTCTCAACCTTCTACTTCTACCTGGGCCTTTTGAAAATTATTGGAAGCCTGAGATCAAATATTGTCCAACTCTCTCTTTATTCTTTCCTGAGCATGCTAGTGCTTTGTGTTTGATTGGTGCTAAGAAACAAGTTCACCCTTCAATCCATCAATCTCGGCATACAGTTGAATTCGTTCATCCCGAGTCTCTGCAAGAGATCTTTTCACTTTCTCTAGTTTATCTTGTATCTAGATTATGTGGGCCATTTCAGCATCCCAAGATTTAACTTCTGACTGTAGTCTATTATTTATATTTCTTTTACATTCTCTAGCTCTGCCTCACGCTTCTTTATTTTCTTGTCCAGCCGCTCGTAATCTGCATACACTACCTTCTAAGTGGTCTTTGCTAGATCCACCTTATCGTATGGGCAGATTTAATTCAAATACAAACCCAAAGCCCTAATGTTATAATCCTCCATATGAATTTGTCCTTTTGGTCGAGATACAAGCACCTTCATGGTAGTGATCCATAGATAATTCCTCTCTTCATTGAAACAAGTTTAAATTTTCTTGGCGACCAACAGTTTAGCATTTTTCAACAACCTATTCTGCTTCCTAGCTTTTTGGGCCTGCTTAGTCACTTCAAAATGTTCTTGAAGAGTCTACAGGGTATCAATACTTTGTGTTGCAGGAGAAGAACCAGGGGGCAGATTAAAAAGAGTGACAAAAGGGGAGACTTCAAATGTATGAGCATATGGGGAGGTGAATGGAAGGGTAATCATGGAAAATGGTGGGATGCCAAATTGAGACTGGGCCCTAGAAGGACCAGTTGGAGTAAAAAGAGAAGTAGGTGGGATAGGAAATTTTTGTCCAAATGAGGATGGACCTAGGGTAACAGACAACATATATTATTCATCCTTCTCGATAGGGCCCTTGAATAGGGTGATTAAATAATCAACAATGGCCAAAGTGGATACTGATCACTCGACATGTCGGGCTACCTCACAGGGTGTATTGAAAATAGCAGGGGTCTCATTCAATACCAAAAGCTCAAGGTCCGTAGGTGGAGTATTTTCTTTAATAGATGGGGGCAAAGAATTAACTAGAGATGCAGAGGTAGGGAGAAGAAGGGGAGTGAGACTTACCTAGACTATGACTATTCAAACATTTTGGAGAGCGGACACTACTTCTTTGTCATGCCTGATCACTACATCAAGTATGCCCAAGTCTTGGACTCACCTTCTCTTTGTTTTACCTAAACTAGCACATTATGATCCTTTAGTGGATGATCCCACTAAAGCTTGGACCTCTTGTTTTGTAACTAACCCTCTTGGGGACCGTCAGACTCTCTTTCCCCTACTTTGGACACTGGCTAAGGACGTGGCTTGCGAGTCCTTTTGCTTAAAGATTTTTCCTATGTCAAACTCCTATGATCAAGAAGTGTGGTGTGGAAGTCACTCCTATGTTATCTCATGGCTGGTTTTTGGGTTGTTGTAATCAGAGCTAGTCTCTCAGTCATAAATTCCCTCAAAATTTTTATCATAGGGGTGAAAATATCTAACCAACTTATGTGGGAATTCTATCTCTTGTCGGACCCTCCAAATATTCATCTTCTTCCTTTCTGACAACCCCTTCCATTTCATTTTATTTTTTCGAGTTTTATTTATTGAAAGGTTCCTCTTATACTATGCTTGTAGTGTATAGAAACTCAGCCACCTCGACTGTTTGGTTGGTATGAGGGCCAAGCTAATGTATAATGTTGTCTTTTCCTAATTTATATTTTTCCTAGACTCCACATACTCTTGACTCTCATGTTTCAAAGGGAAAAGCTTCCTCACATTGTAGTCCCACATGTCATAGATAAGGAATAAGCCTAGGGCCACCAACAGATTTGTAAGGTCCCTTTGTGCCTCACTTTTCTCTAGTATCACATTACTGTTGGCAATACAAAGGGCAAGTGGATATAACTTTTTCTTGTTCCTTCCCCTACCATAGGCGTTGTCGGTAAGAGTTGCCTAACGACATGCCTCCAACATAAAACCCCTATTTGTCACAAATCTAGGGAGTCAGAAAGACTCTCTGACAAAACCATGAAATCTAATGAATGTGAAATCCTCTCTAAAGAAATAATCCATCAGAGTTGATAAAATTTTGATCCATTTTTAACCTCAGGAGAAAAATGACCCATAGGACATGGCAACAACTCTTGAAGCACCGATCTTAGAGAGTGGTTTACAAACCAATAATAATTAAAATTTCTTGACAACACATAGGTCCATATAGAAACTGGCTAACATAAACCATTTTTAGGGAGCCTAGAAACCCGCAAATGTCTCTCTAGAAACCCAAATTTTTGATGCAAAATTAAGTGAGCCAAGAAAGAAGAATACCTGAATTTGTACTTAGTATGGTAATTCTTCAGTTGCTCCAACATGTCTATAGCTACTACGTTAGAAAATTCATAATATCTCTACCCCTTCTCCCATTTTAGTATTAGGGACAATCCCATCTAGAAAGCATGGACCTCCTCATTGTTATCGAGGCCGAACAACCAAGCCAACATCAAGAAAAGATCCTATGTGTTTCTTTTGAAATTTTTATGCACTAGAGGGAAAGAAAACCAACCTCTCGATGACCTTTCTTCCATCTCATCCTCATAGAAACTTTCTCTCTATTTTGGTTCCTCCTAGAGAATCTCCATATCTTCCTCACTAAATGGATCGACACCCCATTTGGAAGGGATACACAACATATCTCGTATAGTTGCAACATAAATCTTGACCTTGATCTTGTTGCACACAATGGTTCCAGTTTCTCTGTTGAACCTTTTGGCACATGTATCTACTAGCTCTACACATGGGTGTATGGTAGGCAACATGAACTGTGGCAAACCACATTTCTAGAGTCAAGAGGCAAAACCCTCAAATGCACCATAATCCTTCATTATTTGAAATGATCCCTCCCTTAGCCCCTTAGGATTTTTCACCAATTTTGGATCAAAAAAATTGTCGACAGCATCTCACACTGCCTCCTTGGGAACACCTCTTTCTACTAGCACCTTTCTACAAAATTCAAAGGAATGATCTTGAATTACTTAGGAATTGGAAAATGAGTTTCACCCAAAGATATTGGTGAAACTAGGCCTTATCAATGAAGATTCATCTCCTCTACCAGTAGTTGATGGCTCCACCATGGCTGCTTCAAAAGTTAGGGAGAGTTCTTTCGTTGAAACTGGCCACTTTCCTTTTGCTACTTTAGAAAAATCTACTTTTTGGTGTAGTTAATTCCCTTAGTACATACATGCAGTTAAGGCTATGCCATTACCGCTAGTCCATTAAATTCTTCCAACAAGGTGATACGTGTGGGTTGGAGATCCGTATCCCTCGGGAATACCAAAAACTCCACAAGAATGGAATTAGTACATTCTCTTCACCACCTTTCTTTACAAATAAGCTCGTTATCTTGGGGAGAGTGCCTTTAGTTATGTCAACCATGCTTAGGTGATTAAAAATAGCCTTGAAAATATGTTCTTATTAATTTTTTAGGTATTAGCATGTTAATCCACATCTTTTAACATACACAAACTAGTTGATGTTGATCATGGCAAAGGACACATGTCAACAATCAACTTATGTGAGCATTTACTCCCAACACCCAAATTTATTTTTTAGGACCTTATGTCAGATTCTCCATATGATTTATTCTCTACCCTCTAGTTGATTTGATATTTTCCCATTGTCGTTTGGCCAAAAATAGACTTTCCACTATTTGGGTTTGTCGGCGCCTCTTTTCTAGAAATAGTTATTCCATCTTAAGACAATATTCATTCAAAAATAAGCCTTTTAATTTTAGCCAACCTTCTCTTTATTTCTATATTGTCCTTCCCTCTGCTAATTTATCCATGTCTACCACCCTAGGCACTCCTAGTCATCTCCTTCCTCGAAGGATGCAATATGCCTTCACTGGGGAGATCACTGCTGATAGTATCAAGTTCCTAGTGAAGAGGTGTTACCATCTTGGGGTAATTTCATTTTGCTGGGTCATCGGCTAGGACTTTATCGAGGACAAGAACTAGATGAGGAGAAATCGCAACATCATGTCTTGCTTTGTGGCCTCCCTCTTTGACGTAAATATTGCCAAACCCTAGATAGTGGAGTTGTGCCACCAAATGTTCAATGCCTCTCTCTTGGAAGGCCTCAGCGAGATTGTGCAAGTTGGGATCATGGATGTCGACATTCCAAGTGCCATGGACCTGTGCAAGCATGTTGATCATGGGGTAGTCATGCCCTGGCTACCCTTTCTGAGAAAATTTCGTACCATGGAACTAGAAAGTCACCTCTCTCTCTCATTGCCTACGACCAGCTAATTGCTACGAGAGTATGGCATGGAAGTCATTCCTGGGCTGGACTTCAAGAAGCATTTTGAGTTTCTGGTGTACAATCGTGAAGACTAGAGGCTGAGTTCTGTGCACTATGTGCTATCATTTCCCTTGTTTCCTTGTCAACAAAGAAGAAAAAG
This sequence comes from Sequoiadendron giganteum, assembly GCA_007115665.2. NCBI lineage: Eukaryota > Viridiplantae > Streptophyta > Pinopsida > Cupressales > Cupressaceae > Sequoiadendron > Sequoiadendron giganteum. The sequence continues at coordinate 625,790,816 of CM021105.1, read as the reverse complement.
AAGAAAAAAAAAATGACTACGGGAAACCTACCCACATAACTATGGCCGGAGGCCTAACCTTTTGATCTTTTTGTACTTTTCCTTTATTTTTCTCTTTTTTCTCTTTTTGCTCAAAGAGCCTTTTTGGGTTTTTCTTGATAGAGCTTCAAGTTTAAATTTGACCCTCAGTCTGTATTACATTTGTAAAGTTTTTGATAAATAAATATATATATATAATATAGTACTTTCCTACTTCTTCTGTGTTCTTTGCTTCCTTCATAGCTTATTCTTAAAACTAAAATGTATTTACAAAATTTTATATATGGTACATAACTATAATTTTTTTAAAGAATAATGTACTTTAATGGAACAATTTTAGATAAATATAGTTCACCAGTATCTCTAAAGCATTTCCTTCCATATCTTTAAGCTCATAAACTTTATTTTCCTTACACGTGCTAATTTTGAAGGGTCCCTTCCACGGTGCTTTGAATTTGGTGTGTTTCCCTAGTTTTGTCGTACACATCGTATTTTAGCACTAGGCTTCCTTCCTAGAAATTTGAGTCAGAATTCTTCTTATCGAACCACCATTTGACTGTCTGTTGGTGACCAATCATGGCTTCAAAGGCCTTCTCTCTATCTTCCTCAAGCTTGAGGAGTTCTACAATTCATACCTCCATTCCACTACTTTCCTCTATTTCTAGGGCTTTTAGTAATTATAAAGAGGGAGTTTCATGGAAATAGGTAACACTACCTCTTTCCCATAGACTAATTCATAGGGAGATTCCTTTAGGATCTGTTTTGTTGTGATTCGATCTACCCACAAAGCAACTCGTAGGTGCTTATGCTAGTCTCTTTTTTGTTTAGACCCAATGCACTTGATTAACCTAATTAGGTTTTTATTTGTTGACTTTGCTAAACCATTTCCTTGTGGGTAATAGTTTGAAGAATTCTTGAGGTAGATCCCATTTTTAATAGAAAAATATAACATCCTCAAACCCACAAAGGCCCAACCATTGTCAAATATGATAGTTTTTGGTGAACCAAACCTAGTCACCAACTCTTTGAGGAAATTGACAATCTCACCCTCTGTAGCATTTTTTAGGGCGATGGCCTCTATCAACGTTGTGAAGTAATCAGTTGTGGTGAGGATCCACTTGTGACCAATAGTGGAGATGAGATTTATCATCTCGATAAATTCCAATCCCGATTGAGAAAAAGGCTCTTCAATTATGATGGGACTTAAGGGAAAAGTATAATTTCCTCTTGCCAACAAAAAATGACACTGAGTACATTTTTGTACCAAATGGCGCACTTCATAGAACATTGAAGGAAAATAGTATCCCACTCACATGATTTTCAAGGAGGTAGTTTTGGTGGAGAAATGTCCACCCTCAAGACTGCTATGGAATTTTGTAAGAACCCTTTCTACCTGGCGCTTATCTAAACATTGGAGTAAGACACCATCATAGTTTCTTTTAAATAAAGTCCCTTCAATTAATACATACCTAGTGCCTTGTAGTTAGTAGTATCTCCTTTCTCAGAAAGGGAGATTCACCAAGTAGTGCCATTTTTTCATATATCACGTCTGATCCACCACCTAGGAGTCATCATACTCAAACTGATTTGAGTAGACTTGACTGATCTACTTGTCAGCTTCAAAACTCAATTCCTATGCAAGGTACTCATAGAGACCTCTTCCCCAAACTAGCTTAGTCAGTCTCATTTCCACATCATATTCTAGGATCTTAGTGATCCAATTGGCTCTCTTCTCATTTATTTCTCCTTCAATAATATATTCCCTTCCAGTAGGGTGAGCAACCAAGATGGTAATTTTAATAGCCGACAATAAATGTCAAAACATTTTAAGGCTCTTAATAATAGAAAAAGCCTAATTTTCTTCAAAGTTGTATCTGGTTTCATAACCCTTGAGGGTTCTTGAGTGAATATTTTTTGGATTCTCCTAGTTATTCCCTTCATCCTTTTGAGTGAGCATAAAAGCTATGCTATGTTGACCGTTGTATACATAAAGCAGGAAATATTTAGAAAAATTTGGGTTAGCCAACACCAGAACAATGGAGATAGCCATCTTTATCTACTTGAAAGTTGCCTTTCCTTCAAGGGTCCATTTGAACATCAAGTTATTCTTGAGCATTAGCATGATAGGTCTTGTGATGCCCACAAATTCTGAAATGAACCGGCTAACAAAGTTAATCTTTCCCAAGAAAGACTACAACCCTTTCGGATTCACCAATAGGGGTGAATCCAATATAGATTTCACTCTTTTGGGATCAATTGCAATTCACTCTTTGGATACTATGAAACCAAGTAGTTTACCTTGAGGTACTTCGAAAACACATTTTTTGAGATTTAAAGAAATCTTGAACTTTTAACACCTCTAAAAATCTGGTTCTATATTATCAAAATGATCAACCTTTGATATTGAAAAAACTATCAAGTCATCTAGATAAATTAGAATGATCAAATTGATCAATCCTCTGAAAGAAATGTCCATGGCTCATTAAAAAGTTGCACTAGCATTTGAGAGTCCAAAGGGAATATTTGCAGATGTGACCGTTCCCCACTTAGTGGTAAATGTAGTTTTATGTTGGTCACCTTCCTTGACATAAACCTAGTTGTAACCTAAGAAACCATCAAGCAATGAGAACATCTTTGATCCATCCACAGTCTGCAGGATCAAATCCATCAACAACAAAGGGTAATGATCTTTTAGCAAAGCCTTATTAAGATCTCAGAAATCAACACAAATCCTAATGTAACTATTTTTCTTTTGAATCGATACTAGATTAGACACCCAGGTTGAGTGCTTAATTGGGTAAATTATTAGGGACTCAATCAATTTGGTGAGCTCCTAGGCCATCAAAACCTCGACCTTCATATTGATAGGCCTTTGCTTATGTCAGACTAGTTTTGACCCTTCTGCCAAGTCGATGGTATGCTGAATTATGTCAGGATTGTATCGTCAAAATCATCATAGGTCAAATCTATAAATCTATTAAATCTAGAACACAAATCCCTTAACATTTATTTATCTTCCCATGAAACATTCCTTCCAACTTTTAGCTTTCTTCCATTTTTGACATCCAACTCCTTATTATATTTTGTGTCCACTATAAACCTTTGCTTGCCATTCCTTACATCTTCACAGTTGAAGAGATTTTTGAGGTAGATTATTTCCTTTTAGTTGGATGACCTTCTCTTCGAAAGGCTAGACTCCTAGCTGTGAATAGTCAAAAATCTCTTCTGACTTTTGGATGAAGGTCTAGTGATCTAAGTGTCGTCTTCAAACACTTTTTTTAGTTTTGATCATTGTTAGGGATCAATGGTTGGACTATTATCTACACTACACTCTACTTTATTGTTGAATCAAAAATTGTTTCAAATTGTGATTTGATTGAATCCATCTGATTAGCTATACTGTTTTGAGATCACAGAATGACTTGCAAATTGAAAGCTTCAAAACCTTCAATCAAATCCCATATCTAATGTCTAGATTACATCATTCTCATATTTTTAGCAGTCCCTTGCCCACACACCTAGATCACAATCAATTCAAAATTTTTGAATGCCTACAACCTTTTTGTGCCCATTCACTCAACGAGAATCAAACCATGGATCAATGCTTCATATTCCATGCCATTATTAGAGGATAAAAATTGGAATTGGTAAGCCTTAAGGGTCTTTGATCCTATCAGGGATAGTAATCAAACTCTTACTCTTGAACTATCTTTGCATTTAGCACCACCAAAGGACAAGGTCCATAGATGGCTATTCGTTAGATCATCATATTTTTCCTAATCCTTCATCAGTTTTAAATAGATTAGGTCATTATCAAAGATCATGTGCGTGTCCAGTCTTCATCTTCACTTAATGCTTGGTTCTTAATATCATATGGTACTAGTCCTATGCCAAGTATCCACCCATCTTTGTAGTAAAATCTCTAGAAATACACATCCCGAAGATCGGAGGAATGTCTATCGCCACTACTTCTTGTGAGATTGTTTGGCTCAGGCATGAAAAGAGGGTCAAAGATAGATATTTTATCCGACCAACTATCGAAACCTTCTTTCCATCCAACTACATAATTCCTTTCTCAAGGGGCTCATACTTAAGCATTACAACATTAGCTACTTGCTTTGGCATGATTGTTGTATTGGCTCTTGAATCAGTCATATTATTGTGCAAAATTTTATCTCCCTCAATTAATGTTAAAACGAAGGGTGTGGGCTTCAACTTGCTTACCTCTTTCTCTTTTGCATTGCTTGAGTCATTTTTATAAGTTGCAGCTTTCAAATCTTGAGGATTCGATGTGGGTTATTTATCTTTACTTTGATCACATGGTGAAACTACATCCGTCTGTGGTCTTTGTTCCTCATTTTTTAATTCTTCCCAAAGTAATTTCTTTTTCTCATGAATAGATATAACATCCCAAAGGGAAACATTGCCAAGTTCCTTCTTCATTTGCTCCACCACGTTGAGCATTCTGACCGGTGAGAACTTCGGCCTAAATGGTGGAATCTCCCTTAGATTTAGAGGAAAATGATCCATTATGAATGGGTTTGGAATCTTATCAGATGGTTTTTTTGGCAACGGTGGAATCCACTATTATTGAGTTGGTCAAATAGTCGACTGTGGGCACTATTTTTCTTGTGATGTTGGTTGGTTTGGCTAACGACAAGGTGGAACTTGTGGCATGTACTCTCTCATGAGCCTTCTCTTGGATCAGGTGTTGTAGTCCAACTACACCTATGGAGTACTGGTCGTCAGAGCTTCATTTTTGAATACTACATCTTCTTTCTCCATCCCAGAAAATAACACTTGATCAGAAATAATATCCAACTCTTTCTCTACAGACATCCCTTGCATTTGATCCTTGAAAAAAGTGTTTTGTATTTTGGAGAACTTGTATCACTCCGCATTCAGAATCATACCTTTGTTTCTTTTCTCTATTATATTTTGTTGCATATTTCCCCTTGGGGCAATTTCAGGGCATATGGCTTTGGTTGCAAGGGAAGCACCATGTATTTGCATCTTCCACTAGATTGTTCTGGCTTGGGATTAATTTTTTTCTTTGTTTATCCTTGACTGTCTATAATGGCATGGTAACTGGAACTATCTGGTTGGTGGGAATTGCTTGTTGACCTCCCCAATTCGAGGGTCCTTGGTATATGCTTTGCTGATAGGGTAACCTTCCTCCCTGATAGTTCTTGGTAGCTTTCTTCAGAGGGGCCACTTGTTATTTCTTTATGAGAACTAAATCATTGGCAAAGGATTGCATGAGGCCCTTCATATCATTGATATCTGACACCTAGGAGGAGGAACCCGACATGCTCGACTGCATGGTGTGCTACACATACATGGATTGGGGTGAACCTAAAACCATCACTTGTGTCATAGAAGTGCTTGGAGTAGCTTCCTCTTGAGGCATGCCCAAAATTTCTACAAAAATAGGCATCAGAGGTCATGGCGGAAGCTTTCTGACATCTATCAAGTTATTCTCCTCATGTATCACCAACTTGTATGCATCGAATAATATATCTCCTCCCATGGAATTTATCATCACTATAATATCCAAATTGATAGCCTTTGGGTAGAACATGAACGCTATTGCAGCTTAAGGTCAGGTAGTCACTAAGATCCTCTACCAAGTTTTGTGAAACCTGGTGTTGAAGTTACTTATGGCCTCTTGAGGAGCTCTCTTAATGGTGATCAATTGGTGTAGAACCAAATAATAATCTCCTTTCTCCAAAAAGTGTTCAAACAACTTTTCTCCAAGTTCATCCCATGAGCTAATAGAACCAAAAGTCAAATATTGATACCAATCTTGAGCCTTAACTTTGAAGGAGGTAGCCAATAATCTCATAGTGATGTTCTCTGCTATATTGTGAAATCTACATACCTCTGCTATGTCTTGGAGGTGTTTGGAAGGGGTTTTAAAGTCCTCTCTAGAGATTTTTAGAATGGCCTTCAAGGAATTAGTGGGTATGGCAGGCTAGACATTTGGGGGAGTAGGTGGTCATAGCGGACTACCACTATCCCAAGTCACAAAATTTCTAGGAGTAGTAGGGTACATGATCCATGGAGAAAATATTCCTATGAATTGGGTAAACTGGTATTCCTATTTGGAAACTTTGGCCTCCAAGCAGAGTAGATAATGTTCTAAACTCTAAGCTCTTACTCCTTGCTCTACTACTTCTTACAGGTGATACAAACCCTATAATTATTCTTCTCCTAGATACCAAAGAAGGTAATTGAAAGTACTAGAAATGACCCTTTGAAGATGCTCTTTTTTGGACTCTGGGCATGAAACTTCAAGTTTCTTTCCTTGGCCTGATTTAAAAAATATTTTTGACTTCTAATCAGATGTTTAAAAAATCATCCCACCGGGCATGCCAAAAAAAAATTGATGATAATCAAAGCTTGCACCTCTTTGGAAGTCTTATGGAAAATTTGGTGAGTGGAGGAATAATCTACAATTCACTGAATACCTTTGGGGTTTTTATAGAAAGTCATCTCTTCTCTAAGTTTGGGAAAAGGGGTAGAAAAATTGTAAACATAAAACATAAAAGTGGTGATGCGCCAATGCTTTTACAGCATTTCAGAACCTCAAGTTCTTTTCTATGAATGATATGATGGACACAAAATGCCACAACCCTTCGTTGTTGGGAAGAAAATGAGAAACAAAGGCTAGATACAAGCATAGTACAATCATTGAATCTACCCATAGGAATTGTTCATTAAGATCCAACCAAACATAGAAGTTTGAAGAGTTAATAGAAAAAATTCAAAATCCACATAAACTCTTCCTCTTAATATAGCATAACATGAAGAAATAATAACCCTTAAAGAAAATAGATAAGTCCAATGAGATAATCCAGCTTCTATAGGTTATAACTTTATCATGCAAACATACAACATGGAAATCAAATAATCAAACTATTCAGATTAAGCTAGACATGATGTTCTATTCTGGACAAAGATATAAAGAAGGAAATATTGACAGAGGCCATATCATGCATAGTTTAAAATATTTCTCCCAAATAGTTCATACTTCAAATATTAAGTGAACTTTAAAATAGAGGTCAACTTCCAATCTGATGATAGTTTGAGTAAAAAACATACATAACATGCCAAAGTGAAGTAGTGTTCTATAAACTTTAATGAAAATACTTCCTATAACTATGAAAAAATAAAGAACTTTTTTCGAAAAGGAAATCTTCACGAACCCTCTTCTTATGTTGCCGCCCCAAATTTATAGCTACCAAGGAGAGATAAATGCCACCTCAATTCAAAAGTAATGACTGCTAGATTTCAGTTCTTGATAGTTCAGAATCTGATCCTAGATCTTTAATTAGGTTGTGGCAATCCTTATTCATCAACTCTCAAATGCCACATTAATATCCCTTAGATATTTAATAGGGTTTCCCTCCATAAATGCTCAGATCTTAGAAAACAACCTGGAAAAAGTCTTGTTGACCAATCAATTGGGTTTGGCACCATCGACTCACATCCTTTTCCTGAAAAAAAAATAAAAATTATTATGCTCTGATAAAATCCAAAGGAAAACTCCTCAATTAACATCTTCCCAACAGTGAAGAGATGACATCTCAAGCGAGCAGGTATTCTCAGATTTGTGAAAAGTGTTTTTGAGAAATCTTCTGCTAGACTGGCATGTGGGCCAAATTCCTTCCGAAAGGAAAGCAATAAACAAAAAACATGCAACCACCATGTGGTGCATTGTATGCCCTTCAAAAAAAAAACTTCTTTTCATGTAGGGATCTTCCCGAAGCCAAATTAAAAGTAAAAAATCAAAAAGTCCAAGGAAACATTTTGCTGCACAATACTCACACTATCTCATAAATGGGCTAGGTATTCATGCATTTTCATTATGTTTTCTTGAGGAATATGGTCAATCATTGTTTGAACACTTGGAATAGCACTTTTGGGTAAGGTGGGCATGGAAAAAGATGTATCAAAGTTATGGTCTATACCTAGTGAACTAGTACCAACACTAGGAGTAAGAGAGCTTGATAACCCGAGATCCACAATGATTTTCTTATTGTGGGATGCCATGAGTCTCGCACTTTGTCTATCCATAGTATTAGTAGTAGAAAACCAAGTAGTACAACTCATACAAGGGATAAACCAAGGAAATTGCAATGAACACAATCTCCTATGCTTGCAAGTACACTTGAAATGAAATAAATTGGAATAATAGCAATTCTGCAAATTATAAAAAAAAATTCAAAGAAGCCAACATAAGCACAAAAAATCAATTTGAAACCCTCAAAACTAGAAATTCAAAGTTATCAAGGACTAAGATGCCAGTAAGGGTAGCTTGGTCCTACTGGTGAAATTGTGAGGTTCTAGGGACTAAAACAAACAACAAATAACAAAGACAACATTTAGACCCAAAATCCTTGAGAGGGACTAAGATGCCAAGAAGGGCGTTTTAGTCCTAACAGAGGTTTTTTTTAGAAAAAAATAAACTTTTGAGTTGTTTATAGTGTTCAAAAATTGCTTATTTAGGTATCTGATGTTTCGAAATAGAAAACTATGCAAATGGATGCAAGGAAAAGTAACTAATAACAAGCAATGGAATGTAAAGTTGAAAGCACTTTTTTCAATTTTCAATGCAATAATAATATTTCTAAATGAAATTGGAATGATTAACAATTCACTTTTCAGTTTTTCAATGAAATGAAATGAAATGATGCAAGAAAGTAAAAATGCCACTTATATGCACTTTCACTTATGCAAATGCAAGAAACCCTAGATCCAATTTTACTAAGGATAAGAAACCCTAGGTGCAATTTCACTAATGTAAAATGCAATGCAAAAATGAATGCAACCTAGATCTATGACTTTAAGGGACTCCAAATTAGAAAATGAATGCTCAACAAGGCTGGGTTCACAAAAATGAACTATAGAAGAATAAGGGAGGGGAATGCCTACCTATTTCTCTAGGTCATTCAATAATGTCCTAAAAACCCTAATTGGATTGACTATCAACCTCACAAGGTGAGTCAATTCTCAATTAGGAGGACCTAGGAAGGGGGTTCTTTTAGGTTTTAGGGGTTCACCACCAAGCAAATGATTGGAAAAGACAAATAAGATTTCAACCTACAAAACCTATTTATGGAAGCTAAATGAGGGATGAAAATGATTAAATTATGCAATAGCAAGATAGGATGTATGTACCTGGGAAGTCTAGAGATGTGATGAGGATTCTGGAAATGCAAAGAAGTTGTCCAAATATTCCATGGAGGATAAATACACCCTTACTATTGGCTTAGTCTCGCTACTATTTTTGGGGAAGATGCAGAATATTTGGATCTCGAAACATAATCTCAAAGAATCTCTTAAAAATACCCCTTGTAGGACTAAGATGCCCTAGGTGGCATATTAGTCCCATTCTGGATTTCTAAAAACTCTGAATGTGATACTCAGCTCCAAGGTTTGCACTATCTTCCTCTCAGATCTCAAGTTCTAACACTTTTGAATTTGACTTGTACATGATTTTTTGTAAAGATAACAACTTTGTAATGCAACTTTGCAACTTTGCGATCTTGCACTCCAAATGACCTAAATCTATAATCACAAGCATGCAAGAGAGGAAAAACTTGTTGATTGTTAGTAAATGGGGGTTTTCCTTGGTCAAACCCCTTGTTTGTAATTAAACCTTGAAATGAAATGGAATAATGGAGGGAAATGATAAATGAACAACATGCAATGTTATAGCTCACCAAACCCTTGTAAAGTCTACAAACTTATGTGAAATGGCTAGCTTGAATGTAGATATTGAATCAAGGGAATGATTTGATAGATCTTTCTTGAATTAGGCTTGCTTGAATCAAAACCATACGTCACAAATGTTAGCACAAAAAAACACATGATGCAAGAATAGACTTTGATATGATGCTTCAATCTTGATGATGGCTCCAAAATTCTTGATGAACTGCTCTTGAATGCTCTTGGATGAATACTTGAATGCTCGGATGCTTATTATGTTCTTGGATATCTTACTTATTATGAAAATGAGTTAATGAACCTTGTACTTATACTTATCTATGCTTAATATCCCAAAATTACATCACACTAAGCCGACATAGGAAAACATTAATTAAAGGAGGCTAAATCCCATCAAAATTTGAAATTAAATCTAAAAAAGAAGCCAAGGAGGACGAAGATGCCCTTAGTGGTGTCTTAGTCCCAAGGCTCAAATCTTGGGGCACAAACTCTAAAAAGGGAGCTTTTCGTGTTTATTCAAAATCAAGGTCCCAAGACCCTTGGGGGACTAAGAAGCCCTAGGTGGTGTTTTAGTCCCGACCCAAAAATCAGGGGCACATAGAAAGAATCATTAAATGATCATTTTCCCTTTGATGATATTCAAGATTATCTAGAGAAAGATGTAGTTTATCAGGCTTGTGGATGCAAAATAGGAATAATTAAGACATAAAGAAGGATAAATAAAGCAAGGCGGGTCCAAACAAGTGTGAAAATGCAAGGGTATGCATTTTCCTATGCACTAGAAATAGTAGTCCTTCTCTTGATGCCACCCCTACTTGTGATGAAGCCACTTTACAAAATTTAACCATAGGATGTGATGAACATCTTACAACCTCTCCAACTAGGGTAGATAATATGCAACAAGAGAATGAGACCTCAGAGAATGAACCACAAATTTTAGGGAAAAGATGTTGCTCTCTTTCACTTCTAGGGTTTTTCACCTAAAAGGAGAGAGGTCTTTCTACCCAAAAACTTGGAGGTTCATTCAAGATTAGTGCTAAATGTGATTGAAATGTTCCTAAATGCTGAGAATTGATAAAAGAGGTTGATTATTAATGCTAAACTAAGGAAATGCAAGATGTTTGAAAACACAATGTGATATGCAAAAGGATAGATTAAATGCAATATAGAACAAGATGGAAAGGCTAAACAGAAAGAGTGCACCTGGAAACTGACAAAGGTTGAAATGAGGATATCAAATGTCTTTGAAATCCTAGAAAATCTAATTTTCTGGCCAACTCAGATAGTTATGCCAAGTTGGGTGACTTAGTTCTATTTTGGGGAGATTCTATCAGAATAGCTTTCGAGAAACTAGGTATCCAGAACTATAGAACACACTTTTTAGGCCTAGCAGTGGGACTAATTCACCAATGATGGTGACTTATTCCACCTTCAATTTTCAAGAATCTCAAAGATGTAATCTATAGCACTTAGTTTGTACTTCAGCTCCTGATAAGAATGAGGATCCAAATAAGAAAACTTTGACTTGTAGGTGATCTCAAAGCCTTTTTTAGGGTTTTGTTGACTTTGAATGACTTTTATGATATGTTGACACCTTTTAACACCTTTCTCTTTGACAAATCTGTATACAAGACTTGCAAAACACACATCCAAAGAGGGAAAAAGGGTTAAGGGTTAGAGAATAGGGGTTTACCTTAGTCAAACCTCATTTTGGTAATCAAACCCTTGAAAATGAAATGAAATAGAATGAGAATAATTATTGAACAACATGAAATGCTACAACTCACCAAACCATTGAACTAGAAATCTGAAGATATGCAAGTAGATGCTCCAATGGATGAGTGCTTGAAGTGCCTAGAATTTTTGATAATTGCTTGAATGCTTGGATGCTTGAATAATGCTTGATTGTTTGATTGGGAAGGAGGATGAAAATGAGGGGAAACCCCTTTATTTATACATGATTTTCCCTAATTCTCGAAAATACCTTATCACAGGTTGACCTCAAGGTCTAGAGAATAATATCCCACCAAAATTGTTAAATAATTTTTTATTTTTAAGCTAGATCTAGGACTAAGTTGCCCTAGGTGGTGACTTGTTCCCACCAGGGAAATTTTACTCAGTGTCAAAAATTGAAATGCATTTAATGATGTTTAACGAGATTATTCTCTTAAACATACTTAAGTAAGACCTATAAGTGCATTAAGGGGCCATTTAAACATAAGAAAGGGTCAAATTATTGAGGACAAGCCTATAAAAGTGTGAGAGTTTGTTACAACTCCTTACAACACTTTTAAATAATCCTTGGTAAGAGGTTATTTACATGAAATACATTAGAAAGGTCCTAGAAAAGTGTGAAAGTGTTTTGCAATACTTCACAATACCTTTGTAAGACATCATAAGGTTTTTATTGATTTGAAAGTGTTCAAGACCTAATGTGAATGTGTTGGCCACATTACAACATTAAACCTAGGAAAAAATAGGCCAAAATCCATGAGAAAGGCCCAAATGAGCATAAAAATGTCCAAGGATACATTTTTTGTGACACAAAAAAAGGATTATCAAATAGATTCTTCTACTAAACAAGACAATCATACCATTGATAACTACCTTACATGCGATGAATTCATTTTTGAAGAACCAATCCTTGAATGTCAAGAAAATTTGGTTTGTACTTCTCCTAAAAACTCTCCTCCTAGGGAGAATATCATGGTGCAAGAAAAGGAAAACATTGACAATAATGATATTATGCCCTTAGATGAAGATGATGAAGTACTATTAGACTCTCAGACACTTTGGGATGTTAATATTATTCAATCTCAACTCATTCTTTACCCAGCTTCACTCAAACTTCAAACTCAAAACAAACCCAAACTTATCCTTTACCCACCTAAGAATAATGTGTCATAGCAGCCGAGTCATAATATCGTTGCTCATACATACAACACAAGAAATAATCCATAACCAACCTCAACACCCTAACCCTTTCCTAATCCTCTCCTACCTAACCCTATCTTATTGAGTCTACCTCATGGAAAGGATTATGATCTTGTTGAACAACTAAAGAATACTCCTACTAAGATATCCTTATGGAACCTTATTCAAGCATTCCCTCACCACCACAACATCATTCAACCAACCTTGCAAAAAGTTCCTATCCCTTATAATGTGCAAATAAATGACATAGAAGATATGACTCAAAGAATAAGTGCTGACATTATTTTCCACCAAAGTGAACTCCCCCCTTTGAAAGTGCAAAAAAAAAATGAAGCTTTCATAATAGTATCTCAATACAAAATAAAGGGGATAAAGAGAACCCTTGTGGATAATGGATTTTCCCTTAATGTGTGTAGTGTGAAACTTTTGGATAGGCTTGGCGTTGATAAATCAAACATTTAACCTGGTTCTTTATCTATTACGAGATTTGACAATGTAGAAAAAAAATTTCTTGGTGTGATCACTTTACCTATTACAACTGGAAAGGCCACATTAGACATGTCGATCCATGTTATGTCTCATGATATTTCATATGATCTTCTTTTAGGTAGGCCATGGATTCATACAATGAATGGGGTGCCTTCTACTCTTCATAAAAAAATGTTTTACATATACAACAACAAAGTGTACACACTTGAAGTAGACTCTGACCCAAATAGTTCTTCAAACATTGAGAAAGGAAAGGAAAATCCTTTGGAAACACTAACACCAACCACACAAGTGGAACCTGCACAACAAAAGACAAATAAAAACACATTGAAGAAGTCACAAATCTATTAGAAGATGATTGGGGTTCCTTAGACTACCAATATTCATGGGAGATTACAAGATCATAAACAAAGATCCAGACAAAGGAAAAGAAAAAGCGGTAATGTCAATGCAAAATTTAGAAGACACTTTGAAAGCATCCACCTCAACCACTTTCGAACAAAAGACAAAAAATTACACAACAAAATTTGATGAACTCAATAATGAGACACAACTAGATCCAAAATCAATGAAAAATATTTCTGGAAAAGATTATGAGCTTATGAAACAACTTGGCTATAGTGGAAAAGGATGCGGTGCTAGAGAACAAGGTATCCACAACCCTATAGAGCCTAACACACAAGCAATTACTCATTGTCTTGGTTATTGTCCTTTGATAGAAATAAATAAGCCTTCACTTGATATCAACACTCTAACAAAAGATTCCTCTAAGTCGACGTTAACAATAGTGCATCCTGAATTGATAGACACTAGTGGTCTTGATTGTTATCATTTGCAAGAAACAAAGAAATATTTGCTTAATATCAATGTCATCTCGCAAAATTCTAATGATTTGAATTCATTATATTTTACACCCTCCTATAAAGGAGAAAAAAAAATCTTGCAATCTAAAGAGTCTTCTGTAGCTATGACATCTTATACCAAGCAAGAGATATCTTTTTTGCACAATAAAACAACATCTACTTTGGATCAAGAGAGTATCTTGGTGAGACTAATCCAAGATCATTTGATATCCCTCCCTCCAAGAACATGAAAAAAATTCTACTACAATAGTTCATTTTATGCATATCATAGAATTCATGGTCATGCTTTGAGTAATTGAATTCAACATCTCAAGGAGTTTGGTGCTCTTCCTTGTGTTGAAGCACCTAACTCCTCTAACTAAAACTTACTTTCATCCTATTTGGCTCATCCGTGTCCTGCACTAAGTGAGGGCAAGGGGTTAGATAGCCTTATCTTTGTATGTCACATTTCATTGTCTCTTTTGGCTAGTTTACCACCTTTCATGTACATATAAGAGAAATCTTGGGATGTGGATGACATGCCTTAAGTTGACTCGCATGTGACATACTACCTTTTTCATGACATAGCTTATTGAAAACATATGACTTAGCATAGGGATGTCCAAATCAACTCTCATGTGCTCTTCTACTTTAAAGAAATTTCCCATAGTAATGGTGCTAGCAACCACTTTAAAGTTCGGGAATACATCGACACTCATGTCTCATTGTGTGATTTTTATTTTTTTTCTTGTGATGCATCCTTTCATTGGTGGTGTCATTGGGGTTGATTCCCTCCAAGAGTGTGATATTTCTTTGACTTATTCTCTCTTGGAAACATTAATCATGATGTTCCCTAATAAGAGACCTCACATGAACTAATCAAAATACCTTTGAACATTCCTTACACTATTTCGTATTTATAATTTTAGTTATATGGCCACCTTGAATAACACAACTTCCATGCCTGTGGAGCCATCTTGTTTGTTCATGACCTCCAAGCATATGAAGTTTTTCTTGTCTCATGAAGCATAAAAATCATTTTTGTGTGGCACCTTATTAAATTTATCAGGAGGTATAACTTTGGTATGGTTTGTGTAGGAATCTTGACCGAGACATGACTTCCCCATAGCCACTTGCATGTGTGTGAGTGCATACCAACCATGAGTGTATGTGTCTCACCTTATAGGACTTCTCACCACGTGGATGACCTAAAATTATGTGGCCTCAGAGTGAGGATATTGTGGATTAGTCACTTTGTGAATGACATAAAGTTCTTTGGCCCCAGAGTGAGCGCATTTTAATCAAGACACCTATCTTGTTCTTTCTTTTCTTCTTTATGTATATGACATTGCATGATCGCGTACCTTGTTTCTCTACATACCATACATCTTGTGTGTCTCCTTTTGTGCTTATGTCAATTTGACTTAGGATCTTGGATCCTGGGGGCTTGACCACCTCCTCCATCTTTGTTATCCTAGACCATCTGCATTGGTATGATTGGACCCCTCTTGAATGTCTAATTAGTGTGAGTTTGAAGCAAGTTCCTCCTCTCACTAAAGTGGGGGCTAAATGTAGGGTAGAGAAAAGTATCCCTTGATTAATTTGGGAATAATTAATGATAAATTAGACTTAATGTCACCTTGATCTAGCGTTCTGAGTTGTTTTACACATCCAAATTAGGTCTTGGGCCCTCAAGCTAAATTAACTTAACTTTTCCCTAATTTAATGTTGTAAAATGTGTTTATTCACATCTTCACATTAAATTTGGGAGTCTTGTAAACTAAAGTGGACCTAATCTAGTGTTATAATGTGTTTTACACATTCACATAGGATTTAGGGCCCTTCTAAGCTAAATAGACTCAATTTTCCCCTAATTTAATGTTGAGAAGTGTATTTATTTACACTTTCACATTAATTTTAGGGCCTTATTGCATTTATGATCTTTATATCATTATTAATAGGCCCCTATGACCCCATATTGTGCATCCCAAGGCATACTTTAATAAAAAAATCCAATAAAATCAATATATAAGCTTAATTTCTTCACTCCCTGACATTCAAGTAGGAAAAATAGCCCCTATGGGACCCATTCACAACCTTGGGTGAATGAGTCCCATTTGAGCTATTTTCGAGGTTTGAGTGGGAAAAACTGGGTTTTAAGTTTAAATTTCTTCCATGTCAGCTTTGGGGATCAAATTAACAGTCATTTGAGTGCATTTCCTATATAAAAAATCTTTCAAATCATTATTTAATCCAAGCAACACAAGCCTAGATGATATCAATTCAAGCAAGAAAAACTTTAAGCATTCCATGGTCATCAAGGTAGCATTCAAGATCATTTCCAAGAAATTCAAGGGTAGAATTCTTCATCAATTATTGCAACCATTCAAGATCCATCATCATGTCAAGCATATCAAGCATAAATCATGTTAGTGAGCTAGTGAACTATGATGTAGCATTGAAGATCCAAGATCAAGCATTGTTCTACACCTATTGTCAAAGATCAAGATCTACATACTTCATGGCCATTTCGTGTTGAGTTATAGATTTACAAATCATCATCTACAAGAAATAATTCAAGGTATTATTGTCCATGATTCATATCCTATGTTTCATGTTTCATGTTCTTATTTCATTGTTCCATCATTTGGTTTAATTACCTAAAAGGGGTTTGACCAAGGCAAACCCCTATTCTCTAACAATCAACACTTTTTTTCTCTCTTTGTGTGATTGCAAATGTAGATGCTTTGAAGACTTGGAGATCATTGAATATTAGGTTACAAGATTGTTAGAGTTGTTTCCCCATTTTCAAGGTCAACTTCTTCACTAAAAGGTCATCTATAGCCCTAAAATTAGGGTTTCGAACCTGCGAACCTAGAGGAACAGATTGAGCACACTAAGAGGAGCAGATCCAAACTTTGAATTTCTAGAAAATCCAAGTTGAACCCATTCACCAAGAGTGGTGAATGAGTCCCACTGTAGGAATTTTTCAAAGATCTTTGTAGATTTGGATACCCATTTGGCTAAAACTTGATCTAGTGCAGAGACCCGAATCTAGGAATGATTCACTTAGAATGGCGAATGAGTTCAACTACGTTTAAAAATCAACATTTTCAAGATTTTAGAGCTCCATCCCATCTCCAACAATTTTCTAGGTCCACACTTTTGGTTTTACAACTTTCTATTTTATTTCATTTACATTTCTAGTTCATTTAGTGAAGCATTGCATCAAACTAGGTTTAAACATTGCATCTTGCATTTCATTTGTTTTCCCAAGTTCTTACTTGGTGATGAACCCATTTTGTAATCTGAATTCATATCCTAAGATACCTTATTTTCAAATCTGTTTGTTCATTCTTTATTGGATTGAGATCTCTAAGGTGTCTTTGAGTGTAGCAAGTGTGAAATAGGAACCTTATCCTTGTGCTCTATTCCTCCAAGGTGTGGTGTACTATTTCCGTGACTACAAAACCTTATCCTATGCTAAATCTAAAAGGAACCATAGCAATGAATACAAATAAAAATCCACAAAATTAGGATCAAAATACTAATGTGGCTTAAAATAACACACCACATGGTCCTCCTAGGGTCCCTCAATAAAAACGAAAGTATACTCCCCTAGGGGAAAAAATTGAGGAGCTTTTAAAGAAATTGCTACAATAGAATGCACTCTAACTCCTGGAGATCCTACACTATGAACCAAGGCCTTTGAAACCACCCTAGTGGAATGATGATGAATTTTGTGCATACCATCAAAATAAAGGGGATAAAACTTCAAAATATTTCCAGCTTAAGAATTTCATACAAGACCTTATTGAACAAGGAACAATATAAATAAACAACCAATTGGATACCTCTAACAAATATTATACAATCTTTAAAGACCCTTTACAAAACCATGGGAAGGGAAAATCCTCAAGTTCTAGAATAGATGAAAAATCCGATGCTAATTATACTAGTGTCACCTACGAGTACATAGTAAACAACATCCATCCATCTAAAAAAATATCCTCATCACACCCATCAAGCATGAAAACTTTGAGTGTCTCATTAAATCCACTAAGAAGGATATTCATATGCAAAACCCTTACTATATTGATGCACTCCATATTGAATCCTTTATCTAGAGATATAAAATTAGATGAGTCTAGATAGATGGGGGGGTAGGGCTTAATATTTGTAGTTCAGGTCTTGTTAAAAATTAGGATATTTAGATGATTTTGTTGATCATAACACACGAAATAAAATTTAAAGCATATGATGATGTTGAACAATAATCTATAGGAACTATTATATATCCTATATAGGTGGGATCTCTTACAATTGAGATTGTCTATCAAATTATAGACCTAGAGACCCTGTTTAACATTCTCCTTGGGCATCCATGGATCCATTCCATGCAAGCCATATCATCTACTATACATCAATGCATTGATTTCTTGTACGATGGAACTGTTGTGACCATACTAGTAGATCTGAGTCCCTATATGCCTCACCAACCCTCCTAAATAAATCCTAGGCTCTTAGAGTATTACCAGGTTGCTAATGTTGCCATCCCATATTCTTGTACAATGGCTAAGGCTCTAGTATCACATAATTATCTCTCTCCCTAAATCCCAGTTAATACTACAAACCTTTGGGTCAAGGAATATGAGTTATAAGAATACTTTCCAGAAGTTGAACTACTACCATCCACATCCCAATCATTTGAGGCTCATAATAATCTTATATTTCAGCAAGACATCTATGATAATTTCTACATTTCCAAAATAATCCTATGGGGGATATCCATGAGAGTCCTCCTTCATTCCAAGATCAAACACCCTCTAGTCCACTGCATGGAATACCACCCTTCCCTCTCAAGACTCTTTAGTTAGAGTATGCATTTATAGATATTTCTCCTACTAAGCTTTCTTTCAAACTCATCAACAATGAGTGGGTTTCCTTTGGAATTATGGGTAATCAAAAGTATAGTCTTGAGGAATGCATTAATGACATCACCTGACCTACATAAGAATTATTCATATTCACCAATCCATTTAATTCAAACAATTTCACCTATTTCCTAAACATAGATCAATGACTGTTAATTACGAAAAATGATAAGGCCATAAGTCAAAAAAAATGAGAATGCAAAATTATTTACAAGAAAAGATACAAGGTCAAAGAAAAAGTAGAAGGATCAAAATAAGCCCCTAGAGAAAGCTCAAATGAAAAAATTCCTAGGACAAGAAAAAAGAAAAAATAAGAAATTGATCTTCAAATTTATCTTTAATCCCACAATAACAGGTGTTGACATATACAAAAGAAGGCCTTTGAGATGTGAAATTTTTCATCCAATGTTTCTATCCACATGATTATTCCATAATCCATACAATCTAGCAGATACCCCTACATTGATGCATCCACCATCTCATAATAAACAAGATGGCAATATCATGCAACGTATATTTGATGATGACCCCTTGATGTACTTTAATCCATCAATGCTCAAATCTCATCTTCAGGGGAAGTATGATAGTTTATGTAAAGAACATTCTATAAATCATACTTTAGCTCCTACTTCCAACATATTACATTCCTTATTTACAGTTTCATGCAATCTACATACATCTATTAGTCACCAACATGTGCTTCCTGAAGAGAATCAACCATGATAGTAGAATAAGTACATTCAAATAAAATATCTTCTTGATGAAAACCTAGCAAAGAGGCATATTGTGTGATATTAAAAGTAGAAAAAATAAAAAATGGAAAAATAGTAAAGAAAAGAGAAAAATAATTTGTCCTATAGTGAAAATCATTTTAGTGGTGCTTTAGGTAAGTACCATGGTGAAAAATTAGAAAATAGGTGTCATGTGTAGTTAACTTTCTCTCTACTATCTATCATTACTATATCTGATTCCATCCATAATAACCCAAGAACATGCTCTCTCATAATAAAATATTTATGCCCCCTCTCATGGCCTGAGACTGATTAAACATTTAGCATCAAACCAATTATCATATCCATCCCTTCATAATAACTAGTCATATTCTAGACTTGGGGAAATACTTGACCTATGGGTTTCAAAAGGGTCTTATAGATGGTATCCAATGACATTATAAGAAAAAACACAAAAACATTGAAACATTCAACAAAACATCAAAACATTCAAATATCCTTCAAAAATCCAAAAACAATTATAAATATCAAAAAATAAAAAAATGATTGGGCATGTTGGGATTGGGGGTGTTGGAAGAGACTATTGTAGCTTAGTGATTTTATTTTTCTCCATTCATAAAGGGTAGTGATCTAACAAATTTATGGAGGAGTTGGCGATTCTATGGGCTATTAAGCATGCATGTACTTTGGGTTGGCAAAAGATAATCTATGAATCTGACTCATAGATTATTGTTAATTTGTTGAATGGGAAATTTTTTAATGATGTTAATTAGCAGCTAACTTTGGTTGTTCGTCATATTCTTCAATTGTTCTCTATTCTGGAGGAGGTGTCTTTTACCCACATCCCATGTGAATGGAATATGGTTGATGATTATTTGGCCAAGTGGGATTTAGAGCATGATAAGGATTGAAAGATTGAGGATTGGGGACAGTTATCCCCTGACTAGTATCATGATTTAGAGAGGGTTATTTTTAATGATTTGGT
Source organism: Sequoiadendron giganteum (assembly GCA_007115665.2). Classification (NCBI taxonomy): domain Eukaryota; kingdom Viridiplantae; phylum Streptophyta; class Pinopsida; order Cupressales; family Cupressaceae; genus Sequoiadendron; species Sequoiadendron giganteum. The sequence goes on along the minus strand of CM021105.1, from coordinate 625,770,151 downwards.
TGGTTGAGGTGAATTTTATAGTGTGGGTGGTGGTTTTTTTCTTGGCTCGGCACTCTTCTTCTTTCTTTTTGTGAAGAAAAATTTTTCATTAGTCTATTTTTTATTTTCAACTTTACTTTTGGCTTCAGGAAGATCCACATGTGAGATGTTGTGTTTCTGATGGGCATGCAATGCACCACATGGTGGTTGCATGCATTTTGTTGATTTATTTCCTTTCGTTTGGGGGTCAAACCACGTGTCGGCTTGGCAAATGATTTCTTAAAATCACTTTTCACAAATATGAGACTATCTACCTGCTTGAGACATCATCTCTTTGTTGTTGAGAAGTTGTACCTTGGGAGCCCTCATTTGGAGTTTGTTGGAATGCGTCTTGCCTTGTTTTAATGAAATGATGTGAGTTAGTGCCGCCAAAGCCACTTGACCAATTGACAAGACCTTTGCTAGGTTTTTTTTATAAAATTCAAGCATTTATGACGGTCAATATTTCTTTAAATATATAAAGGATATTAATGTGCCACTTGAAAGGATGAGCAGGATTGCAGTGACCTAACTAAAAGATCTAGAATGGGATTCCAAGCTATCAGGTGCAGACATTTGGAAGTCATTATTTCTGAATGAAGTCAGTATTTATCTCTCCTTAGCGGCTTAAATTGGAAGTGGAAACATGTAGAAAGGGTTCCTAAATTTTTCCTTTTGGGAAAAAGTTTCTTTGGCTTTCATATTTATAGGAGTATTTTCTTTTAAGGTTTATAGAAGATTGCTTCAATCTGGCATGCTATATCTTTTATTTACTCAAACTATTGTCAGATTGGAATTCAACCTCTATTTTAAGTTCATTTAATATTTGATGTATGAGTTATTTCAGAGAAATATTTGAAACTGTGCATGATATGGCCTCTATCAATAATTACTTCTTTATATAATCATCTAGAATAGAACACCGTGTCTAGCTTAATCTGAATAGTTTGATTGTTCAATTTCCATGCTATATGTATACATGATAAAGTTATAATCTATAGAAACTAGATTATGTCATTGGACTTTGTTTTCTTTGTGTGTTATCATTTCTTCATGTTATGATATATTAAGAGGAAGAGTTTATGTAGCTTTTAAATATTTTCCTATTGACTCTTGGAACTTCTTTGTTTGGTGAAATCTTAATGCAAACTTCCTGTAGGTGGATTGAATGGTTGTATTGTACTTGTATCTAGCCTCTATTGTTCACTCTCTTCCCAACAATGAAGGGATGTGGCATTTTGTGTCCATAATTTCATTTATAGAAAGTAACTTGTGGTTTTTAAATGTTGTAAAAGTGTTGGCACATCACCATTTTTTATGTTTTTCTATTTACATTTCTTTCAACACTTTTTCCAAACTCAAAGAAGAGTCGACTTTCTACAAAAATCATGAATGTGTTCAGTGAGGCACATATTGTTCCCCCACTCACCAAATTTCCCATAAGACTATCAAAGAGGCACAAGCTTTCATAATCAATAGTTCTTTTTTTGGCATGCCTAGTGGGACCATGTAACTTGGGACAAGTTTCGAACCTCTGATTAGAAGTTAGAAATATTCCTAGATCAGACCAAGGAAGCACACTAGAGGTTTCATTCCCGGAGTCCAAACAAGAGCATCCTTGAAGGGCCACTTTGACTACTCCTAGATACCTTTTTCGGTACCTAGGATAAGAAAATTTATAGGTTTTGTATCACTTGTAAGAAGCTGTAGAGTAAGGAGTAAGAGTTTGGAGTTTAGACCCTTACCTACTCCACCTGGAGGTTAAAGTTTCCAAATAAGAATACCAGCTTACCCAATCCATAGGAAAAATTTCTCCATGGCTCACGTACCCCCTCCTACTCCCAAAAACTTTGTAACTTGGGATAGTGGTAGTGCATGACTGCCACCTACTCCTCCCAATGTTTGGCCTTCCATATCCACTAACTCCCTCAAGGCTATTCTAAAATTATTTGGAGAGGATTTTAAAACCCCTTTCGAGCACCTCCAAGATGTAGCAGAGGTATGAAAAGTGCATGATATTGTGGAGGAAAATATTTCTATGAGATTGTTGGCTGGCTCTTTCAAAGGGAAAGTTCAAGAGTAATACAGATCTTTGAATTCCACTTCTATTAGCTCATTGGATGATCTCGGAGAAAAGATGTTTTAAATTTAGTTAGAAAAAGGAGATCGTTCTTCACTACTACATCAACTGATCACCATCAAGAGATATCCACAAGAGGCCATGAGTGACTTAAATACTAGGTTTAATAAAACCTGGTAAAGGATCATAGTGATTGCTCGACCTTAAGCTACAATGGCATTCATGTTTTACCTAAAGGCTATCAATTCAGATATTACAGTAATGATAAACTCTATGGGAGGGGATACCTTACTTGATGCCTAAGAGGTGGTGGTACACATGGAGAATAGTTTGATAGATGTTGGGAAGCTACCCTCATGACCTCCAATACCTATTCTTGTAGAAATTTTTGGCATGCCACTTCGAGAGGAATCTACTTCAAGCACTTTCACGACACAAGTGATGGGTTCGGTTTCACCCCAGTCTATGTACGTATACCCTACCACATAGCCAAGTGCATCGATTTTTTCCTCCGTAGCAACAAACATTAATGATATGAAGAGTCTGATGTGGTATTTTTCTAATGAGTTAGTTCTCATTAAGCAACAAAAAATAGCCCCTCTAAAGAAAGTCACTCAAACCTACTAGGGAGGAGTGCCATTATATTAGTAGAGAACATACCAAGGAACTTCAAGTTAGGGAGGTCAACAAGCAGCTCCTACCAATCAGAGAGAGATTCCATCATTCAAACTGAAGGCCCAGCTAGTGGCGACATTCAATGTGGTGGAGCAGCTGAAGAAGGAACCTACTAATGTGTCTCTATGGGATGTTATATCCATCCTCAAGCAAAATACATTACTTTAGGAAGCATTGAAAAATGAGGAAACAAGACCGCAGATATACATAGTTCCACCATGTGATTAGAGTAAAGGTCAAGGGCCCACATCAAATCCTCAAGCACTGAAAGTTGCAACTTGTACAAAGGACATGGGCAATGCAAAAGAGAAAGAGATAAGCAACCTAAATCCCACTCCTTTATTTTTAACATTAATTGTGGGAGATAAAATTTTGCACAAAAATATGATTGACTCAGGAGCCAATACAATGGTCATGCCAAAGCAAGTGGTTGATGCTTTAATGCTCAAGTATGAACCTCTAGAAAAAAGGGATCATGCAGTTGGATGGAAAGAAGGTTCTGATATTCGGTCTGATAAAAAATCTATCCTTGACCCTCTTTTCATGCCCAATCTAGACAGTCTCACAAGAGGAGGTGGTAATAGATATTCCCCCAATCTTTGGGATGTGTCTTTCTAGAGATTTCATTGCAAATTTGGGTGGATACTTGGCATTGGACTGGTCCCATTTGATATCAATAACCAAACACGGGGCAAAAATGAATATTCTCTTAGAGTCTTTGCACCCTGAACATATAGCGAAAAATGATGTCCTTTATTTTGAAGCAATGCATACCTCTTTTTCAAGACAAGAGGGATATTGAATTGAAATGATAAAAGAAAAAGAAGATACAAGTGAACAGACTCCTTAGGAAGAAGTTCTCCTCAACCAATCCATCGACTCTAACCCATTCGATAGTTTCCATACCATAGGACTGGGCATATATGTAATATTTGATGATGACCTAGTCTATCCAAAACTGATGAAGGATCAAGAAAGGTATGATGATATTATGGATAATCATCCATGGACCTTGTACTTTGATGACATTAAATGAAAATTCAGCTTTGGAGAAGGAGTCCAATAAATTTATTTGATAGGATCAAAGACCCTCATGACTTATCAATTCTAGTTTTTGTTCTCCAATAATGATGCAAAATACGAAGCCTTGATCCATAATTTATTTCCCACTGAGCGGATGGACACAAAAAGTTTGTAGGTATTCAAATATTTCAAGTTGATCATGAGCCAAGTCTGAGGGCAAGCAAATGCTAAAAATATGAGAATCAAGCCCTGTAGACATCGGATATGGGATTTAATTGAAGGTTTTGAATCTTTCAATGTGCAAGTCATTCCTCGATCTAAGAACAATATAGCAGATAAGATGGCTTCAATCAAGTCACAATTTAAAACAATTTTTTATTCAAAGTAGAGCATAGTGTAAATCATTATCCGACCATCATTTCCCAACAATGATCAGAATTGGAAAGACTTTGAGGATGATTCCCAAATACCCACTTTCATTCAAAAGTCAGAAGGAGTTTCCAACTATTCACTACTAGGAGTTCAACCTTTTGAAGTGAAGGTCATTCAACTAAAAGGAAATAAGCTCCCTCGATGTTTAATTTCCCTCAAAAACATCTTTGACTATGAAGATGTGAGAAGTGGTAAGCAAAGGTTTACAACTGACAAAAAGGATTATGAAGAGTTGGATGTCAGAAACGGAAGAAAGCTAAAAGTTGCAAGAAATATCATGTGGGAAGATAAGGAAAGGTTGAGGGATTCGTGTTCTAGGTACAACAGAGTTATAGTATGGACCTATGATGATCTTAGAGGATATGATCCTCATATAATCCACAATACCATTGATTTGGCATAAAGGTTGAAACTAGTCTGAGAAAAGTAGAGGCCTATTAATCTAAAAGTTGAGGAATTGATGGCCCAAGAGCTCACTAAATTAATTGAGTCCTGAATCATTTACTTGATTAAAAAATAAACTTGGGTGTCTAATTTGGTTTAGATTCAGAATAAAAATGGTGGCATATGGCTTTGTGTCGATTTCTAAAACATGAATAGAGCCTCACTAAAAGATCACTACCTTTTGTTGTCCATGAAGCAGATCTTGCATACGGTAGTTGGGTTAGAGATGTTCTTGTTGCTTGATGGTTTCTCAAGATACAATGAGGTATATGTCAAGGAAGGTGACCAACATAAAATTATGTTTACCACCAAGTGGTGAATGTTTGCATATGCAAATATTCCTTTCAGACTCTCAAATGCTGGTGCAAATTTTTAGTGGTCCATAGGAATTTCTTTCGCAAGATTGATCAATTCAATCATTCTAATTTATTTGGATGACTTGAAAGTTTTTTCAAAGTCAAAGGTTGATCATTTTGATCATTTATAAAAGGTTTTCCAAAGGTGCCAAAAGCTTAGGATTTCTTTAAATCCCAAAAAATGTGTTTTCGGGGTACCTCAAGGTAAGCTACTTGGTTTTGTAGTATCCAAGGAGGGAATTTCAATACATCCCAAGAGAGTGGAATCTATGATGGGTATACCCTTATTGATAAATAAGAAAGGGCTATAGTCTTTCTTGGGAAAGATTAAATTTGCCAGCCGGTTCATTTCAAACTTTGCAAGAATTGTGAGACCTATCACATTGATGCTCAAGAAGAACTTGATGTTCAAATGGACCCCCGAAGGCAAGGTAGCTTTCGAGCATATAAAGAAGGCTATGTTTTCTACTCTAGTTTTGGCCAATCCAAAATTTTCTACAGATTTGTTGCTTTATGTATACAACAGTCAGCATAACATAGCTTTTGTGCTCACTCAAAGGGATGGAAAAAATAATAGGGATAATCTGATTTCTTTTCATTCAAGAACCCTCAAGGGTTATGAAACTAGATACAATTTTGTAGAAAAGTAGCATTTTTCCATTATCAAGAGCCTTAAGAATTTCTGACACTTGGTGTCAGCCAATAAGATCACCATCTTGGTTGCTCACCCAAGTGTAAGGGAATATATTACTGAAGGAAAAATAACTAAAAAAAGAGCCAATTGGATCACCAAGATCTTGGAATACAATGTGGATATCAGATTGACTAAGTTGGTGCCAAGAAGAGGCCTCTATGAGTATCTTGCACAAGGGTCAAGTTATGAAGCCAACAAGGAGGTTGATCAAGTCTAATCAAATCAATTTGAGTCTAAAGACTCCTAGGTGGTGGATCAGACACTATATATGTAGAAGGGACACTACCTGACAACCCTCCCATTCCACAAATGAAGATACTACCGACTACAAGGCACTAGGTACGTATTAGTTGAAGGAATTTTATTTAAAAGAAACTATGATAGATTGTTACTCCAATGCTTAGACAAGCACCATGCTGGAAGCATTCTCACAAAATTCCATAGTAGTCTTCAGGGTGGACATTTTTCAGCTAAGACTACCACCTTGAAAATCATGCGAGCAGGATACTATTGGCCCTTAATGTTTTCTGAAGTGCACCATTTGGTGCAGAAATGTACTTAGTGTCAATTTTTTGTTGGCAAGAGAAAAAAAATCTGCTTTTCCTTTAATTCCTATCATAACTTAAGAGTCATTTTCTCAATGGCGATTGGACTTTATCGAAATGATAAATCTCATCTCCAATTTTGGTCATAAGTGGATCCTCACAATGATTGATTACTTCACAAGGTGGATAGAGGCTATCGCCCTAAAAGGTGCTACAAAGGGCAAGATTGTTAACTTCCTAGAGGAGTTGCTGATTAGATTTTGGTTCACCAAAGAGCATCATATCTGAAAATTCTCAGGCCTTTTTAGGCTCCAATATATCATATTTTTCTTTTAAGAATGGGATCTACCTCAAGACTTCATCAAACTATTACCCACAAAGAAATGGGTTAGCGAAGTCAACAAATAAAAACCTAATTAGGTTAATCAAACACATTGGGTTTGAATGAAAAAGAGAATGACACAAGAGTCTATAGGATTCTCTATGGGTAGACTAGATCACATTGAAGTAGATCCTAAAGACATCTCCCTATGAATTAGTGTATGGGAAAGAGGTAGTCTTACCCATTTCTATGGAACTCCCCACTCTACAATTGCTAAAAGCCCTATAAATAGAGGAGAGTGATGGAATGGAGTTACAGATAGAAGAACTACTCGAATTGGAGGTAGATAGATAAAAGTCCTTTCGAGCCATGATTGGCCTGTTGACCTTGTCGTTGCACCAAAAGATTGACCTTTCAATTCCTGATACAAGCTAGAGTTAAGATCCATAGGAGGTGATTAAACCATGTCACAAATCCAAGTTTCGCACTAAACAACTAAGGCGACCAAGGGCGCACACCTTGTAAAAATCCCCCCCACTACAAGCTAGGGATTTGAACCCATGACCAGCTATGATACCAATTGTTGGCCTTTTTATTGCACCAAAAGATCGACTTGTCAATGCCCAATACAAGCCAAAGTTACGATCCATAGAAAGCATTAAAACCATGTCACAAATCTGAGTGTTGTGTTGAACAACCAAGGAGACCAAGGGCACACACCTTGCAACATGGCCACCAACAGACGGTCAAATGATGGTTTGACAAGAAAACTTTTGACCCAGATTTCTAGGAAGGAAGTCTAGTGCTAAAATATGATGAGCATACTGCAAACCTAGGGCAACACACCAAATTTGAAGTCTTGTGGAAGGGACTCTTCCAAATTAGTATGTGTAAGGAAAATAATGCATATGAGCTAGAGGACATGGAAGAAAATTTTTTAGAGATACCGGTAAATGGTATTTATAAAAAATTATTCCATTAAAGTACATCATTCTTAAAAAAAAATCACATATATGTACCATATGTTAATTCTTTGTAAATATTTTTTTAAGTTTTAGAATAATTTTTGCACATTGGGAAGTAGACCGGGTGTATGAGCTCTACTAGGGTTTTATGGTTTTTGCGGTCACCCTTGGCCCAAATTGTGTCATACTGTGCACTTTGTGCAGGAAACCCTTCCTTATTGTGTACAACCACATTTACTACAATTTTAGTGTTTTAATATTCCTTCAACCAGCTCTAACCCAACAATTCAAATTGGTGTTAGCGGTTCGACGACATAGCTCAATGGCTCCTCCTCCAAAAAAAGTCCCCAAAAGTTTGTTTTGAAATTCTTTCATGAGGTAAGAACTCTGATTCCCCAGATCATGTGATTTTTCCTTTACCATATTTTGATTCTGCTTGAAAGTGGCTTGAACAACACACCCTTGTGGGTTATTTTGTTGGGAGGATTCCCCCTAAAAGTGTGCTGAAATAATGGGTCAGCAAGGCTTGTGTCCCTCATGGGGTCTACCTTGATATGGTTCAAAACTTGACCAAGGGTTTTTTTTTGTTATGCTTCACGGAAATCAATCATGTCCAGGCTATCTTAGCCCACGGTCCCTGGTATGTTAGGTTATATTTGCTAGTTTTCCAAGCATGGACCTGGGATATGGCTATCTCATATGACACCAAAATGTGGGTCCTGGTCTAGATTGAATTCCCTAGCTTTCCTTTGCATTTTGTTCCTTTTTTGAATCACAATTCTTCCTCACTTAGAAGGGTTATTTATGTTGAAACAGATAGGTTTTTCCAAGCCTGACCCTAGAAATGGGTATGTCTAGAAATTGACCTATCCAAGCATTTGAAAGAATCTATTGATATAAAAATTGGAGCTCTCAAGCATACCCAGAAAGTCACATATTTTAATTTTTCCAACACATGCTATAGGTTCCATTCAACCAACCACAAGATTAAGGACTACCCTTTGGCAGCGCTTCGTACACCTTACCCATCATGAGATGCTAAAAATACTCGTCAGGCAGAGCCTTCTAGTTATAGTTCAGCCTCTAAAGCCTCTAAACCACCAAAGGTCACTTCAAACCCTTCAAGGAAGGGGACAAATGCTCCTATTGGAGCTGCTAATGCTTCGATACAGCCCAAGACAAACGCGATGTCTTAGTCGGCTATTGTTATGTTTGCTTAGCCGAACGTTCCTCCTCTCATGTTGAGAGCTCAAAGGTGGTCTCTTAGCCCGTCTCCACCATGTGAAGAGGGTGAATATGTGCAAAAAAAGTGGATATTTTCCTCTATGTCTATTCAAATTGGTTCAGTTCCAAAAGATTTTTGGCATAATCATTTCTCTTCCCAAAATGAAGAGGAACCAAATTCCGATAATATGGAGGAGTTTCATTCATTAACTTCATGTCATGGAATGTTCAAGGTCTAACAAACCTCTCTAGAAATTATTTTTTTAGGGATACCTTGCAAAATTATTCTGGTATTGAAGTGCTTTGTCTCCGAGAGGTTAAAATTTCTAGTTTTTTGCTTGCTTCGGCTTGCCATTCTATTTGGTCATCCGGTAAAATGTTTTGTACTATGCATGGGGCTGGGTGTGGCGGAGCTGTCACCCTTTTTTACCCATGATGGCATGCTTGTGTTGTTGATCATGGGACTGATCCTTCTCATCGACTCATCTAGATTCTTCTTAACATTGATAATCACTCCTTTGGGATTATTAATGATTATGCCTCTAATGATGTTGTGGAACACTCTTTTCTTTGGTGTTGAATTGTTGATTCTTTACCAGTCGCCACTTGGTTACTCTGGGAGGATTTAAATATGGTTGAGATGGCATATCAGAAGGATTGTACCCTACCATTCAGATGGACAGCTGGTGAGCAGGAGACGTGGTTTTACATGTGCAATAAATTGGGTCTTTTTGATCCCAATATTGGTCGTCGCCTTTCTCATTCCCTGTAGTATACTTGGTGTAATTACAGGGCCAGATCTGACAAAATATTTAAATGCCTTGATCATGCCATGGTCTCGGCTCAATATTTTTTCTCTTTTAACAACTTTTCTCTGCTAGTTAAGCCATTTTTAGATGTGACTCTGTCTGATCACTTCCCTATTTCTTTTTCGAATCAAATGGGAGTCTTGTTAGCATCACACATGTAAAACTCAATTCTTTTTGAACACGTATTTGCTCTACCACAAGCCTACCCTAACCCACATTCGTAGAGTGTGGAATTTGGAGTGTAGACCAACTAATCAAATAGGCTGGATTACTTGGTGGAATGATTCCATCACACGCACGGCTAGATTTTTGCATATTTATGGATGCCAGCTGGCTATTTTTTGCCGATGATCTTATGAAGCGACCACTTCCGACCTGCAATAAACCATTGAAGCTTTGGTGGCCAACCCTTTCTCCCCATCATTGCAAGTCAAGGTGGTGAATTTAAGACACAAAAAGCAAGTGCCTGATAATTATGGTGCTAGAGGTGCGTAGATTAGAGCTTGGTTGCATTGGCTGAAAAATTGGTGATCATGCCTCCAAAGAGTTTTTTTTAGCATTACATGCTAGGCACTCATCCTCGAGCATCAAAAAAATAAAAGATGACATTCAGGTGTTTTTCGAGCTCATTGACATTCTCCAGGCCTTTGTGTGCCATTATGAGGATGTTTTCACTGCATAGGAACCCACGCCTATGCGACAACAAGCCCCTTAGGACTACCTCTTTGTTGTTCCAAATAGGATTTCCTTAGCCTAAATTTTTTTTGTGATTGATCTCAAGGAAGTTGTTCATTCCATGGCCAATGAAAAATCCTCGAGGATTGATTAGTTCCCTTGTGAATTTTACAAGGCCCTCTGGGATTGTGTTGGGCAGGATCTACATAAAGTTTACCTAGAATCTTTTCATGCTAATTCTCTAGGTAACCTAATCAACAAAGGCAATATAAAATTCATACCTAAGTCTGGGGATCTGGAAGGCATCTATAACTAGAGGCCTATCATGCTTCTCAACGTCTCCTACAAGATCATTGCCAAGGCTTTAGCTCTGAAAATCCACCATCTCTTGCCTCAGATTATGCGCCCAAAGTGAATTGGGTTCATCAAATCTAGGTTCATTCTAGATAATATTATTTTTGTTTGGGAAGGTATGAAATGGGCTCAACGTTCAGACCGAAAATTCATTTTTGTTAAAATTGACTTTTCCAAAGCCTATGACCACATTGAATGGCCTTTTATTCTTTCAATGTTGCAAGCTTTAGTTTTTGGGCCCAATTTCATTCAGGCTATTTGTATGATTTTTGCGGATGCCTCAGCTTGTATCACCATTAATGGCTGGTAATCTTCTGCCTTTGGTCTTTTTCGTTCAATCCGGCAAGGGTGCCCTCTTGCCCCCTCTTTGTATGTGCTTGCAGCTGAAATATTTGGCTACCTCTTGGCCAATGTGGTTTCTTAGTGACATGTCAAGGGTATTTCATTACCCAACTCTCAAACTCAGCTAGTTAATGGCCATTTTGTGAATAACTATTTCCTCACTCTCCTAGAGGAAGAAGAGACTATTAAAGCAACCCTTGAATGCCTCAATACTTTTTGTTTGGCTTCTGGCTCTACCATACAGTGGCACAAAACTCTGTGCTATAGACAATCCATTTTTCCCACTCCTACTTGGCTTCAATAGTATAATTGGAAGAGGATTGGGCCAGGAGAATTTTTTTGGTTCTTGGGCATTCCTTTTGCTTTCCAAGCATCCCCGGTTGAGATTTGGAAAGATATGCTTTCCAGGGTCGATCAGAAGCTCTACTACTAGATTACCAAACCTGTTTCCTTGGTTGGGAAATTCCAGGTGTGCTCTAAAGTCTTGGAAGCCACCCATGTCTATTATTCCTCTTGTTGGGCCCCTTCCAAAGCTGCTTATGGGAAGCTTGAAAAGTTGCTCAGAGACTTTCTTTGGGCCTCTTCTGAATCTCACAAAGGATTTCACCATGTTGCTTGGGAATTATGTTGCCTTCCCAGAGATTCTAGAGGGCTTGGGCTGCTCTCCTCTTAATGGAAAGGAAATACTCTATGTGTCAAGTGGATTATTCATGCCCTTACTAGGGACAAGGCTTGGAAAATTCTTGTCAGGCACTATATTCAATTTGGCTTTCCTACTCATAGACCCACCTAGAAGGGGATCAAATTTCAAACCTTTATGGTCATGAAGGAACTAGTCCAAATTGCTGGGACTTTTGTGGAAAAAATTGTTTGGCATACTTGGGAGGTTGTTAAGCTTGGCTCTGAAGGGTCGGCTCTAGATTTCGTGATAGGATTTCACTCAACCAGTAGAATATTTGGTGGTCTCCTCTTTTTGTGCATAATCATCGGCTGCTAGCTAAGTCGTCTTGGCTTTAAGCACTCAGATTCCACAAAAAGGATATCTAGACCCTCTAACAATTATTTCATAGACCCAAAATGTGTATCATGCAATGGGAAGCATTTTGTGCCTAGTATAGGCTTCAAAAATAGGACCGTGTTACTTATGATGGTTTGGTGAATGCTATTCCAGTAGAGATACTTCATAAAGTTGGTATTTGTGGGATCAAACCCTGGTGGAATAATTGGAAGTGGTTTCGAGACACCCCTTTCAAAAATTACAAGCCTCGGCTTGGTTACAGGTGGCTTTCACCACACTTTCCTATGATTCAAAGTTTGAACCAAAGGTGACTTCTTCAATCTCTCACTCATGTCTATCGTAAAATATTTGATGCCACTTGGTATGCAAGTGTTGAGCTGAAACTTGCCCACTTTTCTTGGTGTATTCTTTTCCAAGGCTTGCTTGTAGGTTCTTGGCTTGTTTACTTGGGGGTCTAGGACCCTCGCTGCCATTTTTGTGGGCAAGCTAAGACTTTTAAGCATCTTTTCTATTTTTCCCTAAGCTCAACAACTTTAGACTTGGATTCATGACTTCTTTCGGCCCTTTAGGCTAAAGCCTTTTTCTAGACATATGATTCTGCTAGGAGATTCGCCTAGAATCCTTGCTAAGTTTACCCAACTTTGGCACATTTTCAGGGTGGAAATCCTCTTTAATCTCTGGAAAGATAGAAATGCCTACATATTTTCTCATTCTCAAATGGATATTAATGTATCTCTTTATGCTAAAGCTATTATTTATTCTAATGTGCTCTTACAGATTCAGGTGCAAGCTAAGAAAGTTGCACTAGAGGTTGCTCACCTCCAAGTTCTGTTGGACCACTGAGGAAATACCCCATGTACTATTGCTCGGGTCCCCACTTCTCCCACCTCTTCCCATGGTTGATTGCCTTCTCAGGGTCGACAACAGAGTGGCTCTGTGCGTCCCTACTCTTAGCCTCCTCTTTAGTGGGACTCTCGCCTTCCTCGGTGTTCCTACTCTCCTCCACTACGGGTTGGCCAGGGTTGGTTCTCTGGTGGTGCTTCTGGGAGTAGCAGTGGTGGTTCCAGGTGGCCAAATACTAGCAAAAAATTTTCACATATGGCGCTAGAAATTTTTCCCCAACACGAGGAAGCAGATAAAGAGAAAAAATATGATAACGGTGGCTGGGGTGATCCTCCTGATGTCACTCTAAAGCCCGCTAATGTATGGAGGAAACACATGGATGATAGAGACCCTCCTGGCTCTACTGGAACTACTCTGGTCAATTAATGGACTTCTTTTTTTATTCTGCTAGGTAATCATGGAATTTTGGATGTGGCCCATGTGACTATTTTTTGGTTTCTTTGGGCACTGCCCATTTGACATTTGGGGTGTGCCTTCTTACCACCCATATTTTTTTGTGAATATGTATATTTATCTTTAATTAATATAGATAGTTCCCTATTCATAAAAAAAAGTTTTAGAATAAGCCAAAGGGAAAAATGAAGAACACAAAAGAGGTAAAGAAATATTGTATTATATATTATATTTATCAAGATTTACAAGTGTGAGGCAGATTGAGGCTCAAATTTTGATAGAAAATCTCTCTCAAGCAAAAATCCAGAAAGGGTCTTTGAGAAAAAAGTGCAAAAAGAGAAAAATGGAGGAATTTTACAACAAATAAAAAATATAGGCCTCCACCCATAGTTATGAGGATGTGTTTCCCATAGTAATTTTTTTCCCTTTCTTCTTCTTCTTTGTTAGCAAGAAAGTGGGGAACACACAACACACAACACAAAACACATGATGCACGGGCCTCGACCCTAGTCTCTATGATTGTATGTTAGAAGCTCAAAATGTTTCTTGAAGTCTAACTTGGGAATGACATCAATTCCATATTCCATAAGGAAGTAGTTGGCTACAGGCAGAGACAAGGCATGGTGGCTTTCAAGGTCCATGGTGCAAAATTCACTCAAAAAGGGTAGCCATGGGATGTCCATGCCATGATCAATGTACCAATGAAGGTGCATCATGTTGCGAATGCTGACACTAGGGATGACAACTTGCATGATCTCACCAATCCTTTCCAGCAGAGAAATGTCAAAAATTAAGCGACATAGCTCCACTATTTGAGGTTTTGTGAAATTCGGGTCCAAGAGGGAGGCTATGAAGAGGGACAACACATTGCAATCACTCCTCATCTAGTTTTCATCTTCAATGAATTACATGTCAACAACCCAACAAAAGGCAATTACCCCAAGCCGGTCGCACCTCTTTACCAAGTGCTTGATTTTGTCAGCAGTAATTTCCCTAATGAAGGCATATTGTGGCCTTTATGGGAGAAGACAAACAAGAGTACCTAGGCCAATAGAAATGGCTAAAGGAACGAGCGAAAGATGATATGAAAATGGAGAAGAGGATGGCTAAACTCAAAATGATTACTTTTTAAATGAATATAGCCTTAAGGTGTCATAGCTATTTATAGAAAAGAGGTGTCGATGAACCCAAATAGTAGTAGGCCTATTTTTGGTGAGATGACAACAAGAAAATATCAAAACAACTAGTGAACGAAGAATAAAGCATACAAAAAATCTGACATAAGGTCAAAAAATTAACTTTTGGGTGTTGGGAGTAAATACTCACATAAGTTGATTGTTGACATGTGTCCTTTGCCACCATCAACATCAACTAGCTCATGTAAGTGAAAATACATGGATTAACGTGCTAATATTTGAAATATTAATGAGTGTGTCTTTTCAAAGGTACTTTATATCAACTAAGCAAGATTGATATAACTAAAGGAACTCTCCCCAATACAATGAGATTATTTGTGAAGATAGGTGGTGAAGGGAATGTACTAATTCCAATTTTGTAGAGTTTTTGTTATTCTTGAGGGATACCAATCTCCAATCCACACGTAGCACCTTGTTGGAAGCATTTAATTGACCAGTGGTAATGGCATAGCCTTAACTGCACATACTTTACAAGGAAATTAATTATACCAAAAGGTATATTTTTCTAAGGAAGAAAAAAGAAAGTGGTTGTTTCAGTGAAAAATCTTTGCAACTTTTGAAGTAGCCATGGCAGAACCATCGACGGCTGGTAGAAGGGCAGAGTCTGCATCAAAAAAGGCCTATTTTTGCCAATGTCTTTGGGCAAAAATAATTTTCCAATGCCCCAATTCCTAAAGATCAGTCATTTGAGTTTTGTAAGAAGGTGTAGGTGGAAAGAAGTGTTACAAGAGAGGCAGTGCGAGATCCTGCCGACAACAATTTTGACCCAAAATTGGGAAAAAAACCCAAAAATATAGGAGAGGGAGAGTTTCAAAGAATGAAGGAACATGGTTCCTATGAGGTTTTTTCCTCTCGACTTTAGAATTGTTTTTTTCCATAGTTTATGTTACTTTCTATAAATCTATGCCTAGAGCTAGTGGACACATGTGTCAGAAGGCTCGATGGAGAAATTGCAACCATAACATGTAACAAGATCAACGTTATGATCTTTGCTGCAACTATATGAGATATGTTGTGTATCTGTCCCAATTGGTGTGCTAAGCCATTCGGTAAGGAGGATATGTAGATTTATTGGGAGGAAGCAAATGAAAGAGAGTTTCTATCAGGATGAGATAGGTGAGAAGTTGTTAAGAGGCTGATTTATTTTTCCTCTAGAATTCAGAAAGTTCAAAAACAACACACAGGATCTTTTCTCAATGTTGGCTTTGCTTTTTGACCTGGATGATGATGAAGAGGTCCACACTTTCTAGTTGGCCTTGGATCTAATACTCAAGTGGGAAAAGGGGCAGATATATTTTGACTATGTCGATGTAGTGGCTACAAACATGTTGATGCAACTGAAGAATTACCAAACCGAGTCTAAATTTAGGTATTCTTCTTTCTTGGTCCAAATAATTCTACATCACAACTTTGGGTTTCTAGAAAGAAATTTTCCAGTCTCTAGGTTTGATGAAGAGGGTTTAAGTCAACTAGTTTCGGTATGGACCTATCTACTATCAAAAACTTGTAATTATTACTGGTTTGTAAACCACTTTCTGAGATAGGTGCTTCAATATCTATTGTCGTGTCCGATAGGTTGTTTGTCCCCTAAGGTTGAAAAATGGATCAAAAATTCATTGACTTTGATGGATTATTTCTTTGGAGAATATTTTACATTTATTAGATATCGTGATTTCATTAGAGAACCTTACTGACTCCCTATATTTGTGACAGATAGGGTTTTCACATTGGAAGCATGCCATCAGGCAACTCCTTTTGACAATTCCTATGGTAGGGGAAGGAACAAAATAAAGCTATATCTGCTTCCCCTTTGCATTGCAAACAATAGAGTGCTACTAGAGAAGTGGGAAGAATAGAGGGAGCTTGAAAATTTGTTAGCAGACCTAGGCTTAATCCTTATCTACAACACATGGGACTACAATCTGGAAATGTTGTTTCCCCTAAAACATGAGAAGCGAGACTACGTAGAGTCCAAGAAAAATATGACTCAAGAGAAGCTAGAAATATACATCAAACTAGCCCTCATACCAACCAAAAGGCTAAGGTGGATGACCTTTTATAAATCACAAGAAAAATATCAGAGGGACATTTCAATAAGTAAAACCATCAACAATCAAATGAAGTGGAAAGGGTTATCAGAAAGGAACATGGTAGACTTCTAGAGGTTCCAACAAGAGCTGGGAGGTACACATAAGTTGCTCAGGGAGTTCCACCCACATGATGAATAGTTTGAGTATATTTATGACCAAGAAATTGATTCTAACAACAACAACACATAGTCCAACCATGAAATAATAGAGGAGCAACTTCCACATCATAATTCCTGACCACATGAGTGTGACAGAGGGAGAAACTCTAAGAAAAAAGACTCGCAAGCTATATCCTCTGCCAATGGAAAAAGTAAGGGGAAGAGAACCCGATGGTCCCAAAGAGAATTGGTTGCAAAACAAGAGGGCCAAACTTCAATGGGATCATCTTCTAAGGGATAGGGATGCTCCATTTTGGGTCAAAAAAAGATAAGGCGAGTCCCAGACCTGGACATACCCAATGTAGCTATCAAAAATGAAGAAGCAGAGTCCTCTCAGTAGAATGTTCAGACAATCACGGTTTAGGTAAGTCTTGCTCCTCCTCTTCTTCTTGATTTTCCATATTTGATTAATCCTTTGCCCCCACCTATTGAAAAGGATCCTCCATCCAAGGACCCTGAACTTTTGGTTATGAGTGAGCCCCCTTCCATTTTCAACATACCAAGTGATGTGCCCCCATGTGCTGAGCAAGCAGTATTCACTTCGGTCGCTATGGAATCTTTGATTGCCCTATCCAAGGCCCCTATTGAGAGAGAAGAATCATCAATTCTTCATGTTAACCCAGGTTCATCTGCATTTGAGCAAAAATTTCCCATTCCATATGTTTCTCTTTTTACTCCAACTGGTACTTCTAGTGCCAAATCTCATTTTGGCATCCTGCCATTTTTAATGATTACTCTCCCATTCGCTTCTCCACATGCTCATACATCTGAAGTCTCCCCATCTATTACTCTTTACATTCTGCCCCTGGTGCTTCTCTTGCAACACAGAGCATTGATTCCCCATAGACTCTTCAAAATAATTTTCATGCGACTAAGTGGGCTCGATAAGCTAGGAAGCAGAAAAGAAGAATGAAGAATGTTGAGCCTCCAACCTCCAAAAATATTAAAACCTATTTCAATGAAGAACAAAATTCTCTATGGATCACTACCATGAAGCCACTCACATCTTGACCCGAAGGAAAAATAGAGATGGAGGACTATGACATCAAGGTAGTGGGTCTAGATTTAAATGAAATTCGTCCATGCGACAAGGTAGATCTATGCAAGACCTCTCATAAGGTGGTATATATAGATTATGAAAGGCTAGATTAGAAGTCAAGAAATCACGAAGTTGAGTTGGAAAATGTAAAGGAAATGGTGAACTAGTTACAGCCAAAACTTAGGGCTCGAAATGATGAAATGACCCGCATAATGTAGGTACAAGAGTAGCAAGAGGAATAAAAATGATCTCTTGTAGTTCTTTAGGATGAGAAAATTTAGTTGTATGTCAAAATTGATAGATTAAAAAATGAACTTGCAATTGAGCACCAGTCTAATATAGAGTACCAACACATTCGAGAGAGCATAAAGAAGGAGCTAGATGGTGTCTAATTTCAGGCCTTTGATAATTTGTGAAAGGCCCGAGAGGAAGCCAAAAAGATAAGAATTGATAAACAAAAAGTCGAGTCTACTTTGCATGCTCATAATCAGGAGGTCGAAAACTTAGTTTCTAAACTAGAAAATGCTCTTGATAAAAGGGATCAAATGGAACAGAGAGAAAAGGAAAAACAGGCTTAGCTACATGAAGAGCTAGTAGTTGTACATAAATATGTGACCCTTCTTGTAAAGAGGAGGTTGGTATCCACCTATTGGGAGTGAATCATTATTGCACTCACTATTCTAAACTAGCCCTACAATTTATGAGGGATGCCTAGGAGATAAATGAAAGGGTTGGCCCATTGGTTGACCAAATTCTACAGGAATACACTCCTTGAGTGGCCGAGTCCCATATCCTAATTTACAAGCTATGTGTGCAATAGATGAGGCTCTGAGAAGTACAATAATTATAGATCAAAGGGCTTCCTCTAGCAAAGCAAGTGAATTCACCCACTACCATAAGGTAGTAGTGAAAACCAAGAATAGCTAGGTGGTGCTAAACAAAACGGTTGATGAAATCAAGAAGGATTTCATTTCTTGTATAGTTTTGGGTTACCTCCCTCCCTTTCAACAAATGGGGATGTGTTATCAATTGAGAAAATTACAAAGAGGGTTCAAGAATAAGGTTCAGACTTCAGTAGATCTTCAAGAATCGAGTACAACACCCAATGCGAAAGATGTTGAGAGTGAATTTATTCAGCTTTCTGATCTATATTATCATCTGGGAGATGTTTTAGCAAGGTGGGGTTTGTTTCTTTCAAAAAAGTCTTCAAGCTGGATTAGGTGTACAAGTCCTTTTGTAGTCTTTCCCAACCAACCGATGCAGATTGGAAAATATTGGACTCCACTTCCTCAAACTCCAAGAATAACCAGAGGTCTAGGTTTGTGCCTTCGTAATTGAAGCCCCCTTGTGAGTCGCTAGAACTGTGAAGAATTTTTTTTCCTTAGCCTATTTTTGATTTTTGGCTTTACTTTTGGCTTTAAGAAGATCCATGTGTGAGATGTTGTGTTTATGATGGGTGCACAATGCGCCATGTGGTGGTTGCACATGTTGTGTTGATCACTTTCCTTTCAATTGGGAGTCAGAAAACGTGTCAGCTTGGTAGATGATTTCTTAAAATCACTTTTTGCAAACCTGAGACTATTCGCCTGCTTGACACGTCATCTCTTCGCTGCTGAGAAGCTATACCTTGGGAGTCTCCATTTAGAGTTTTTTGAAATGCGTATTGACTTTTTTTAATGAAAGGATGTGAGTTGGTGCCACCAAAGCCACTTGCTTGGTTGACAAGACCTTTTCCTGACTATTTTTCTAAGATCTGAGCATTTATGAGGAGAAATCCTATTAAAATATCTAAAGGATATTAATGCGGAAGTTGAAAGGATGAGCAAGATTGTAACAACCTAACTAAAATATCTGGGATAGGATTTCAAGCTATCAAGTGTAGATGTCTAGAAATTATTACTTCTAAATGTAGTCGACATTTCTCTCTCCTTGGAAACTATAAATTAGAAGTGAAAATATGTAGAAAGGGTTCCTAAAGTTCTCCTTTTAGAAAAAAAATTCTTTGGCTTTCATAGTTATAGGAGTGTTTTCTTTTATGTTTTATAGAATACTGCTTCACTCTGGTATGTTATATCTTTTATTTATGAAAACTGTTGTCGGATTGGAATCTGACCTTTATTTTAACTTCATTTAATAATTGAAGTACGAGTTATTTGGGAGAAATATTTGAAATTGTGTATGATATGGCCTCGATCAATATTTACTTCTTTATATCTTGATCTAGAATAGAACACTTTATCTAGCTTAATCTGAATAGTTTGATTATTCAATTTCCATGTTGTATGTATGCATTATAAAGTTATAATATGTAGAAACTGGATTATGTCATTGGACTTCTCCATTTTCTTTGTGGGTTATCATTTCTTCATGTTATTCTATATTAAGAGGAAGATTTTATGTATATGTTAAATGTTTTCCTATTGACTCTTGGAACTTCTATGTTTGGTTGAATCTTAATGTGCACTTCCTGCGAGTGGATTGAATGACTGCATTGTGCTTGTATCTAGCCTCTACTATTTGTTCTCTTCCCAAAAATGAAGGGATGTGACATTATGTGTCCATCATTTCATTCATAGAAAGGAACTTGTGGTTTTGAAATATTGTAAAGGGTATGTGCAGGATCATCATGGAAAAAATAGGCCCTTAAGTGGCAATAAAATTCAAAAAATTAGAGTTAAGCAACTTGATGTAAAAAATTAAATAAGTTATCTATATTATTTTAAAAATATGTAAGAATAGAATCTGTAGTTCAAATTGAATTTAGTTTCTAAAGTACTAGGTTTATTTCTTTTTTAAAAAAATCTATTTGGTGAAAATTTGAAATTTCAATACAGTAGTACTTAAATTTTAGGGAAAGAATAAGAAGTAAGTGTCTGTCTAACAACCCTAACCACAATAAAATGATAATATTTTTTTATAATATTTTAGATATAAGTAGAGGACTCGTGTCTTGATGTGATGCATACTTTTTTGTAATTTTTTCCAAATAAGTAATTAATTATGAATTTTTTATTACAAATTTTATAAAATATAAAAACTCATATGTCTGACCACCTTAACTTGGTCAAAAATTCATGAAATTCAATTCTTTTTTTTAATCCTATAGCATGTGGAGCATAGAATGTGACACATGTTTTGGATTCAAAAAATGTGATACTGTTTGAAAGCTATAAATTTTTTTCAATCGGCCTATCAATCAAGACTTTAGTCTTAATTCAAATAGAAAATGAATAATAATTATTTATTAAATTCAAAGTAAAGCATAATTTATATTGGTGTAAATCTGAGAATCTCCTTTAAAACCCTTTTCATTTCATCAATTTTGCGTAAGAAAAAAGTCATCAGCCACATGGGCCATCATATCACTTAGATATTGCCACTTTTTGGCCCATCATGATCCTACACATACCATAAAAGCATTGACACATTTCCATTTTTTATGTTTTTCTATTTACAATTATTTCTACTCTTTTCCCAAACTCAAAGAAGATCCAACTTTCTATAAAAATATTGGAGGTATTTAGTGAGGTGCATATTGTCCCCCGACTCACTAAATTTCCCATAAGACTTTCGGAGAGGCACAAGCTTTGATGATCAAAAATTTTCTTGGGAGCTTTCTTAGAATGTAATATTAATTTCTTGATTTCAATAAAAAATTTACCCCCTTTCATACAAAAAATAAAAAATAAAAAAATGATGTCAATTCATAGCCAATTAAACTACATTGTCTCTACATTTGTCATGTAGGAAAGACCATCACTTATGATAACCCAGCCTAGCATTAGGTCTATTCTTTAGGGTTTATCATTGCCAAATCTTCATCATGGTTCACATTTCTAGAATAAACTATTGCTTATCATGGTCATTTGAACTATGTTGTCTTTGCATTTATCACATAGTCAAGGACATCACTAATGAGCCTCTGAGGCATTAGATCAGTCCCCTTAGGGTGAATTATAATAAAATTTTCATCACAATCTATATTGCATAATAAAACAATCCCTTGTAGAGAATGAACATGTTGAACACAAACATATTATCTTATACGAGAACTAATCTTAACAAATAATTAAACAAAAGACAAAACTACCCAAACTAGCCTTCAAATTAAACTAATCTAATTATATACAAATGTTACCTATCCTATCAAAAATCATTTATCTTTTATGATGTTGCATTTTTGAAACTAGACCAAGCATCTTACACATAATGTTCCACTCCTTAAAATAGGCATATTATTTTCAAAACATATAAAATACTTATTTGTGGATTAGAAGGGTCTAAATAGTTGTTGAATTGTTTAGTTTAGTTTAGTCTTATCTTATCTAATTTATCTTATGTCATACTTCTAAGCTAATTGAGGATATCCATAAGTGATTAGAGCGACAATGATGGATTACAACATTTCTTTCTATTGATTTTTATCTGTGGTTTGTCTTGGTAACATGATTAGGGAAACTAAGCTCCTTGTGTATGATTGGGATTATATCTAGCATAATCAAAATATCCTATGAAAATTAAAAAATAGATAAATGCTATCTTTCAATACAATTAAAATGATGTATGGTAATCTCCTCACATATTCCTACACAATTTTACTGTCACTAATCTAAATTAGGACACTCCTTGTTTGACATGTCTTAATCTTTGGAAAAATGATACTAAATGTCACCAAGTTTTTTCTAAACTTGGATTACTCTATCCACTTGTCCATATACCATATGTTTAAGAAAACAAAAAAAAAATTCCTTCATAATTCATGCTTAGTTGTGCATACATCCTCTTGTTCCATAAAAAAAATACACTCTATGATGATAAAACATGTACTACTAAAATCTCAATTAATATCAATCATTACATCAATCTTAATTTGGATGAATGATCTATCTAAAATTTTATTCACTCCTTAGTAACTATTTCTTTTGTTTGCACTAACAGTTCTTTTGATTGTCCCATAGTCATCTTGGTGGCATTCTATGACATACAAAAACAAATATATTAGCTACATCTTCGTGCATCCATAATCATATTAGCATATCATAAATAATCACATACATATAGGTCATACATATTGCTTAAGGAAAATGCAAACAGATAGATAATATTACATCACATAATTTTAGAAACATCATCACCCATATAACATAAATCATATATGGCATAGAATGTTTTAAAAATATAACATCATCATAATAGATCATAATCATTAAATATTCCATACATCACATCATGATCATAAGCATTAAATATCCATACATCATGTCATACACATAAGCATAAGTCATACATCATGTGCATCCATCCATAAAATAAAATCATACATAAAAATCATATGCATCCATAAACTTCCATCATATAGAACTATAACTAAACACAATGCATCATGTAATCACTCCAAAAAAATGATGTATCTCATATATATATATATATATATATATATATATATATATATATAACATGTCACAATATAATATCGAATGATTGTCAAAAATATGGAGCTCATAGGCTCGATAAAAAATATACATGTCTTCATACAAATAGGCCTAGCATGTGTTGCCCCTATAACTAGATGAAGGCCTATCCTCTCTATGGCCTAAACTTGATGGTCATGGTCTATCTTTGTGTGAATGTTAAGCTGAGTGATATGGAGATGTCCTCAAATAGGACACTCCGACACTACTTCGTGATCTTTGTGAATAAGATATAATCTAGCTCTCTACAAAATAGGGTGCCCTCTCCTCTACTAGAAGTGACCTCTCATATAGATCTCTATAGTATTTCTCATCTCTTTTAGATGCACAATTTTTTTCAGCTAGAACTATGTTTCCTCACTAACTGTATCAATAAAATTGATGGCCTCCTACTCAACCCCTACACTCGGATAATCACCATATCTCACTCAATTTCCAATTGATCTGCATACCCCAAAAACCCCTATATCTGAGCTAAAGTAGCTTGAATTTGTTCCTATAATGTTGTAACTTGTGGGTCTTGGGGTCTCTCCTCTACATCCTCTTCCATAGCATTGAGGATGGGCACATCCTCTAATCCCTCTACAATGGCTACCTCATAGGGAGCATCCTCCTCCCCCATCTCCATCCTCACCTCCTCCATCTTCATATCCATGTCGATATCAACATCAACACCCTATTTCTTCTCTCTCTATACATCCTCTCGATGAGGAGCAACCTCTATCTCCACCTATACAACTCTAACCCTCTTCTCCTAGAAATAAGTGTCATCCCATTGTTGATCTCACCTCGATGCTTGAGGTAGAAGTCCACCTCCAGACCTCCAACCTATATCTCCACCCCTAACATGATCTCCCCATCCACTACTTTCCCTACATCATCACCACCATCACCCTGACCACCCCAACCACCATCATCACCTCTCCCCCAAAATATCCCCCAAGAACCTCCATCGAGCCTCTTTATAGGAGCAAGACTATTTGGAATTATGGAAGGTGTGTGTTGTGCAATTTTGCACACCTGACCCACTGAAAGTAGGGACCCTCTTTTTCTTGATCTTTTGAACCCATTTTTGTGGCCTTGCCACTTTTGACCTTATGTTTAAAAATATTGGGGTTCTAGTCTTTGGTGCTTTCCTTGGCTATGGGTGCCTTTTTGAGTTCCTGGTGGTTTTGAGGCCTCGCGGATGTCCTCTCTGGGGGTGGTTTTCTTTTTTCCTTTTGTTTTCCCTTGATGTTTTTGTTTGGGTCCTAAGGGTTTCCTTTCCTCTCTTAAGTTTTCCTTTGTTTTCCTTGTTCATTTTGTTCTGCTGGAGGTGGAACCAGGATGGAATCGAACTCTAAACTTTGGCTAAGTTCTCAGTTCAATTCTCATTCTCGTTCTGGCTCCGCTTTCCACTCTTTCTCTTTCATCTTCATTTTTTTTGTTTTGTTCTAAGGGTCACTTTCCTCCCTTAGGTTTTCATTGGGCCACTTTCCATTTCATTTGTCGGGGTTGATCCAGGATGAAACTTTACTTTGAACTTTGGTAAAGCTCATGGTTCATTTTCCATTCCTGTTCTAGCTCCGCCTCCCATGTTCTTGTTTTTCCCATTGTCTTGTTTTTCTTCAGCCTTCGGGTTGGTTTTCCTCCCTTAGGTTTTATTTTCTTCGCTTTTTCCTTCATTTTTCAGAGGAGGAACGGGATGGAACTGAACTCTGAACTTTGACAAAGTTCATTGTTTGGTTCCCATTCCCATTCCAGCTCCGCTTCCTACTTTCGCGTCTTTGTTGTTTCGTTGTGTTCGGCCTTTGGGTTGGTTTCTTTCCCTTTGGTATGCTTTGGTCTTCTTTTCTTTCATCGAAATTGAAACCAGAGTAGGGTCTAAACTCGGGACTTTGTGAAAAGTCTTATCTTGGTTCCATATCCACCTTTGCTAGTCTTGGTTCCATCTTCGCCTCTATCAGGTCTAGTCCCAACTCCACATTCGCCTGCTTTGTGTCTTTGTCCCTATTCTTCTCATGGCTTCACCTCCGTCTGTCCTTGGCTTTGCTCCCACTTGAGTTTGTGCATGATTTTCTTCCCTTAGGAACTCTAATGGATCGACATGGATTGTAATGATGTATTGAGCATTACTGGTGGTCCATTTGAATGCAAGTTGGATCAAGTTGAAGATTGTTGTTGGGGCCAAAGGAAGAATGGGTGTACTTTGAGGATTTGGCGAGATTTGCAGGTGCAGTCGAGTGCATGTTGCGACTGCTATCAGATGAAACCTATCCCCGCATGCAATGTTGACATGCTTGGTGGCCATTAATGGCGAGCAGATGTGGAGTGAAAGATTCAACCTCGGTTGACTCGATTTGAGTCATTCATTTTCCCAACTTGGATCCGATTGATGGCTTTTCTTCAAACTGGTGTTTCACGCGTGTTGTTGTTCACACAGATGTAGTATTAATGGCGGGCATGGCTCGAGGCTATACCCAAAATTTATGCAATCCTAGATTGATCTGAAGGGGGCACTTGATGCATTCAATGCTGGACAATGAGTTATTGCTAGTTGTCTAGGCCAATTTGGTTGGTGGTCGGGCTTCTTTGTAACCCTAGCTCTAGTTTGCACTGAATGGAAATTCTATAAGTATGGCCTTTTACCTCATTTGTAAAAGGTTGGAAAAATTTGGCCAAGCTAGTTAAGTTGTTTTACCAATCAGTTTAGACAGTAGAATTAGTAGTAGAATGGTAGGCATGTTAGGAGATTAGAAGCTAGTTTTACATTTCAAGCAAGTGTTGTAACAGACCAGAATTGTTGCTAATATTATGATTTAATACAAATTCGAGACATTGTTCTATGGTTGGTGCCTTCTTTGGGTTGAATAATCTTGCATGGTTCTTGTTCTATCTTCTAAATTGCTTGGAATTGTTTGAATGTATGTTAGGTTTAGTTAATTATGTTTGTGATTTAATGCTTGGAGTGTTGTAGCAATCTCTGGTTCATACTTTGGGCATCTTCTTGATTATGGGAATGTTGTGCAAGTTCAACCTATACCTCATATTTATTTTCTTAGTTCAACTTAAGATATTCATCCAGTTTTATTGAATGAATGTCGACAGTCTGAAAATCTTTAACACCATAGAAGATTGCACCGTTTTCTACAAGATTGTAGGTATAGCCTGGGTTGAACAAAAATTAGTTAAAGGGATTGGTCCACTCCAAGTGTTTCATCATTTTCATGGTTAATCTTAGGAGTAGTGTTAATGTTAGGACTAATGAAACCCTCACCTTTTCCTATTTTTTTTTATTATTTGGTTAGAATTATGAATTTAAGCATCACTATATCATAGAATATGATGAGTTTAGAGCTCCCATCATTTTTTCATAAGGTCCCTTTTTTATTACCAACATTTTCACATTTATCACTGTTATTCTATCTGAGTTTTTGTCGTGCAGAAACACCAAACAACAAGATTGGCGCTAGAAGGAGGGCCCTAAAGAGGCAAGCTAGAGCATTTTCTAACCGCCATCTCTATTGAGAGGCTCAAAAGGAGAACCAAATCTACACTAGGAGGAGAAAAAGAGTTTCAAGAATCGCCACCTCCAACTAGGTCAAGAAGGACCAAAAGAAGGGAGGAATCATCATCCAATCCATCATTTCCACCATCCTCACCTTCATCCACATCATCTTTGTCTAATTCTGAGGTTGGTTTCATTCCACAATCCCAACCAGTCACCCATCAACCATGACCACTCCCACCGATGGCTTTCCTAGCAAATAACCCACCCCCTCTGACCTTCAATAACTACAATGTTATGCTCAAGAACCCTGAGCATTGTTTCTCTAATTTTCACACAAATGACCCTAGTAGAATGGTAGAGGAACATATTAGGATCTTTCAGACTTGTCTAAGAGATAGAGAGATTAATCATGAGGATTTTGCACGCAGACTCTTCCCCTATTCTCTAGGAGAGGAGGCCTTTTATTGGTATAATTGTTTACCTGTTGCATCTGTCCATAACTGGGCTGAGCTTGAGGTTGCATTTTTGCTGAAGTTTAAGATTCCCATTAGTGCTAATGAGCTTTACATGCAGTTTACAAGGGTCAAGAGAGAGTTCAATGAGCCTATAGGATCATTCAACAACATGTTCCACCATGCATACACTAGATTGGAAGAACCTTAAGTTGGGGATGATGCTTCTGCCTTAGAGATTTATTTTGAATCCCTTGACAGTCTCACCTCCACCTTCCTTAAGTGAAGAACTAATCCCCCAACTACTCTACTCACTGCATATACAGATGTTGTTAAGGTCAGTACAGACCTGAGACAACACTTTTTGGGACCTGATGCTCACCCAGGCCAAGTCCAATCTCTCAACCAGGCTCTGATTAATCATACACCCATCATGAATCGTATTCCACAGTTGCCTCTGGTCCCTCACCTAGGTCATCCAATAGGACAAACTCACCCAATGACAAATTATCCCAAAAAAAATGCTAACCATGCCCTCCAAGTGCAGTAACAAGCTAGTTTCCC
Organism: Sequoiadendron giganteum; assembly: GCA_007115665.2. NCBI lineage: Eukaryota > Viridiplantae > Streptophyta > Pinopsida > Cupressales > Cupressaceae > Sequoiadendron > Sequoiadendron giganteum. The sequence goes on along the minus strand of CM021105.1, from coordinate 625,742,419 downwards.
TACATATTTTCAGAACTCAAAAGTTTTGAATCAGTCCAATGGTTTTGGAGGAGTGTCGGGATACCTTCCAAACACTATGAATCCAGTCCCTTACAATAATCCTAATAAAGAAAGGCTAGATGAGTTAACTGAGCAAATGAAGAAGCTGAACATGGAGGTAACTTACTTGAGGAACCAGAATAGACAACTCCAAGCTACTCAAAAGAGCATGCAATCAATTTATAATAGAGGGCAACACCATGACATAAATCAAAACTTTGAAAGAGGACAAGGTTCTGGTCAAAAATTTGATAGAAGTCAACAAGGTGGACAAGGATTTGAAAGAAGACAACCACCAAGGCAAAATAGGCCATGGAACACTAGGCCTAACAATGGGGGAGTCCCCACTCCACTAGATCAACCTTCCAATCAATAAAAACCTCTAAGGGTGTATACGTAGAAGAAGATGCTTTGTATGGATGGTGTAGGCTTCACAAGACAAGTCAACACTCTAAGCTTGATTGCCCTAAATTTCAAACTGTTGCTTCTATCTTTCAATATGAAGTTGTAAACAACTCCACCGGCCAAGAACTGGTACCCTCAAACCCTATGATTCCCTAGTTTTGGTGTTGAATCATGCCCCTTTCCTGAGGGGTGAAGAGAATGAACCAGAAGAGGAGTCAAGTAGCCATAATGGGGAGGCTGAACAAGTGCTCAATGAAGATGAAATATCTTAGCTATTTAATGAAGAAACTGAGAATGACAATGGCCCATTGGATGAAGAAGAGGCTAATGTTGAAGAAGTGTGGATATTTCAACAACCTGTCAGAAATTATGATTAGAGGAGCAAGCCCCACAAGAATCCACCAGTTGGAGGACCATTTACTATATCTACCCCTCCACACAATTTTACTACTCTGCTAGATCCACATGCCAATAACAATCCATCCTACCCTCAAGTGCCAACATAATATTTTACAAAAGAAGGACAACCAGATATTCCAAAAAGAAGCAATGTTGATGTAGCAAGAGATAGGAGGACTGGTCATATAAGGAGGTCCACACTGACATGAATGTGGAAGGAGTAGGAGAATATGTCACTGAGGAACTTAGGAAAGTGAAGGTAAGTATTTCTACTTTTGAGTTGCTAAGAGTTCCTGAAATCATAAATGTAGTCCTAGGGACCTTTAATTCAAGAATAGCAGCACAAGGAGTAGCAACCAATGAGGTAATTGGAAGGCCTCCTAGTTCAAAAGCACCCAAAGGCCCTAGTCAGTCACAACCTAGGGACAAAGGTAAAGAAAAAGATAGGGATCAAGTTGCACAAGCTGACTCACTATTGAATGTATTCCAAGGCAAAATGGAAACCCCTCCGTTTTTTATCTCTATTCATATATTTGGTAAAAATATGCACAACTGCCTGCTGGATTTAGGGGCATCCACATTGTTATGCCATTTTTTGTTTGTAGGGCTCTTGGTATTACCCCTGTAGCTTCTGAGAAGAAGGTCACCCAATTGGACAAAACAAAGGTGAATATAGTAGGAGAACTGAACATGATTCCCATGCAAGTTGCTTCGGACCCCATACTACAACATGTACTTAATATTTAGGTAGCCAAAATTCTTGACACTTTTGGTTTGATCTTGGGTAGAGATTTTACCAGAGCACTAAACGGATATACATCCATAGATCATTCTAACATGTGGCTCCCTTGGAAAGGAGCCCAAAATCAAATCAGAATTGAAAGAGAACCTAGAATGAAGTATGTGATTGCAGAATATCAAAATACTTCAAATGAGATATTGGTATTAGAAGTCAGTATGGGGAACTATGTCCTAGCCCCCCCTGCTTCGAACACAGAGGAAATATTAGTGCTGCAAAGATCTTCTAGAGAATCCACATCAGAAGCCGTCAGTTCTAGAGAACTATTAGACCAAGCAGAGGATCTAGATGATCAAGCAGATAGACAACTTAGTTTGCTAGATAACTTCCAATAGTTTATCCACAAATGTGTAGAAGATCAGATTCAGCTGGGAAAAACTATGAACTTCGAAGAGTTGCTTCTTCCTAGTTGGTAAAGAGTTCACAATGATCCTCACTATGAACTAGAATGTTGCTTGTGTCAAACTGCAATAGAGTAGATACAAAGATACATTAACACAAACCCAACTATTAAGTTAAACATGCAGAGCATTCAAAATGATCTAACGGGAAGGAACCCAAGGCCTCCTGAAGGACCCCCGAGTATCAACAAGGAAAAATTTATCTCAAGAAAAGAAGGAGCTAATGACTGTTGGATATTAAGGTTTGATGGATCCAAATCCAAGCAAGGTGTTGGAGTAGGGCTCAAACTGATCAGTCGTAAAGGTAAAACCTACTTTTCTGCTCATAGACTCCAATTCTAGTCCACTAACAATGTAGCTGAGTATGAAGCTCTAGTTCATGGGCTACTAATGGCATTAAGAAAGAAAGTTAAAATTCTGCAAGTGTTTGGAATTTGAACTAGTTGTTAGGAAAGTAAGGAAACAATAGTCATGTCATGACAAAAGGATGGCCAACTATAGGCACAAAATATGGGATCTAATTAAAGGATTTGATGCCTTCAACATTCAGCGGATACCTCGAAGTAAAAATCAAACTGCCAATTCTCTGGCACAAGCAGCAAGTACATTGCAACCATTATCACTTTCAGGCCTAGAGAAGTTCACTGTGGAACTTGTTCCAGTACCCTCAGTGCCTGACAATGTCACCAATTTTCAGGTATTTGAAGATGATAAGAATATTCTTGATTTCATTACAAGCTGTGATGTGTTTTCTTCTCAAGTGATTGATGAGGTTGAACCTCAAGAGGCTGAAATGGACCTAGAAGGAGTCCTCAATCTGAAGACCAATACCATCCCAAGGGGCATGGTGCAATTAGAAAGAATCTTTGACCTGGATAGTATAAGAGAGAAGGAGTAGAAAAGAAAAGGGAGTCTCTCAAATGTCAGTGTGAAACATACAACATGGGGACTCAAAGTAATGTCAAAGATGTCTTTATTGGTAAGGTGTGCACTCCATAAGAAAGGAAAGGAATTATTGAGGCCTTGCACACACATCAGGATGTGATATCCTAGAGTTATGATGACTTGAAGACATATAACACGTCGATCATTACACATACCATTCCCCTCAAGTCAAATGTTAATACATTCAGGAAAGATGGAGACCAATTAATGCCCTGTTGGAGCCCATTATTCAGAAGGAAGTGCAGAAGTTACTTTCAACATGACTCATATTTTGAGTAAGATATTCAACATGGGTTGCAAACTTCATTCCAGTAAGGAATAAAAATGGAGATATCAGACTATGTGTTGATTTCAGGAACCTAAACAGAGCATCAGAAAAAGATAATTATCCTTCACTAGATGAGGTGCTCCATATTGTCAATGGATCTCAATTGATGTATTTTCTAGATGGGTACTTTGGGTACAATCACGTCATGGTCCAATATGAGGATAGGCAGAAGAATGCCTTTACTACAAAATGGAGAACCTTTTCTTACTAGAGAATTCCCTTTGGATTGATTAATGTTGGGGCTACATTCCAAAGAGCTATGGATATTGATTTCAAAGACATCATTGGAAAGTTCATAATCATCTACATGGATGATTTGATAGTCTTTTCCAAGAAGAGAAGTGATCATGTTGTAGATTTACGCAAAGTATTCCAGAAGTGCAGGGAGTTTGGCATCTCCCTTAACCAAAAGAAGTGCATATTTGGAGTCACTGAGGGAAGTTTGTTAGGACATTTTATTTTAGAATAAGGTATTTCCATTGATCTTGAACAAGTGGAGGCTATAGTGAAAATTCAACCCCCTGCAAGGAAGAAAGAAATGAAGTCCTTCTTTGACAAGATTAACTTTTTCAAAAAAATTATCATTGGATTTGCAGAGATAGTCAAGCCATTGAATGCTATGCTGAAACAAGAAGAAAAGGTTGAATGGAATACAGAGGCTAAGGAAGCATTTGTAGAAATCAAGAGAGTTATTATTGAGGCCCCTATTTTGGTGAGTTCAGATTATGATAAGCCATTTTATATCTATTCATTTTCCTCTAATCACTCTTGTGTCGGCTTGCTGACACAAAATTCTGATCAAGGGAATGATCATCCCATAGAATTCATGAGTGTACTTCTAAAAGATGCAGAGCTGAGGTATCCTAGTGTTGAGAAATAGGCTTATGTCTTGGTCTGAACTGTGAAAAAGTTCAGGCACTATATACTGAGAAACAAATTATTTTCTATAGTCCCTGATCCTACAGTCAAGGTGTTGTTTATGCAGAATGAGTTGGGTGAACGCAGGGCCAAGTGGGTAACTATGTTACAAGAGTATGATATTGAAATTCAACCCATAAAGTTGGTAAGGGGGCAAGGATTGACCAAGACAATGGTAGAAATGGGTCCTGACCTTATAGTCCAGCATTATAATCTTGAAGATGTCTCTCCAGGGGGCTGGTATGATGACATTATCTAATACTTTTTGAACCAGCAGTTCTCTAGACACCTTAATTCAGTACAAAGGAGAGCTCTATGCTTGAAGAGTGGCAGTTTTATGGAAAGGAGTTGTCTTATATAAGAGAAATCATGAATGTGTCTACTTTAGATGCCTAAGAAAAGAAGATGCCATAAGTATATTCTTACTGTAACTGATTATTTTACTAGGTGGACTAAAGCTCTCACATGCAAACAATGCACTTCTGAAGTGGTAATCAATTTCATGGAATCAAGTATCATTAATCGCTTTGGCTGTCCATTAGCTTTGGTTAGTGATAATGGTTCTACATTTGCATCATTAAAGTTTTCTAATTGGGCTTATGATCATGGAATTTCCATAAAATTTGCATCTAATTACTATCCATAGGGAAATGGTTTGGTTGAGTCTTCCAATAAGAACCTTTTGACGGTCATCCAAAAACTATTAGACAAGAACCCCAAGGATTGGCACACCCAGCTTAGATTTTCTCTTTGGGAAGATCATACCAAACATAAGACATCCTTAGGAACCTCTCTTTATCACTTAGTGTATGGTTTGGAACCTTTCTTTCTCATCTAGCTGAAGATCCCCACTTTGTGATTTATTAATGAATATTATGATGGGGAAGATAAGCTTGACGCTCACTTAACTGAGTTGTTACACCTTGAAGAGAAAAGAGATGAAGCCTTAGAAAACTTTACTAAGCATCAAGGTGTAGTGAAGAGATGGTTTGATAGGAGATCCAAGGTGAAATCCTTTAGAATATTTGACTTGGTTCTCTACTGGGATAAGGCCCATGACAGAAAGGGGGAGCATGGAAAATTTGACAAACTTTGGCTTGGCCCTTATCAGATTGCAGAGATTCTGGGAGATACTGATTTCCATTTGAAAACACTCACTGGGGAGGAGATCCCACTGCCTGTCAATGGGAAGTATTTGAAGAATTATTTCTAGCCATGAGTTATTTACAACTCTATCCTTGTACATAAGTAGATTAGGTTTCCTTTCTGCTGTTTTGTTTTGCTTCGATTAGAGTAACGTTTCTTTTGGTTTTTTCTCTACTTATTTGCTGGTCTGGTTTTGGTTTGGATTGGTATGCTTGGATTGGTTTCCCTTGCTGCTCTGCATTTGTGGTGTTTTCATACTTTCCTTTAGGCTTGTTGCATTTGTATAACTGGCTACTTATCTGGGTCTGCTCTAGGATTTTTTTTACACTCTTATCATATTTTTGGAGTCATTCAATCTAGTAGATTTCCTTCATCTGATGTTCCATGTACTACGAATTGGAGTCACTTGATTTAGTCAAATTATGGAATGTATTTGGGTCTTATATTTTCACACAAATGATAAGAATTCCAAGGTTGCATATGGTCTTTAGGAGGTCTGTATGGGTGAAAAATCTTAAATTATTCTTCAGTGTCACTGTGGTTCTCATCCTTGAGTGTAGGATTCATGGCCTGCAAGGTGAAAAGTAAATCTTTAAAATCAAATCTCAAAAGAGAATATAAAAATAAAAATAAAGTATTGAAAATGAAAAGAAATGTTCACCTTTTCAAGGGTATCCTAGTATCTCTACCAGGGCTATGAACGTTTGGCTAGCAGTAGAGCTATGTTAGGGAGGGTCACAATGATAACCTCACCATGGCTATGGATGCCTGACCGACAGTGAGGCTCTATTCAGGTTTCTTTTGGAGTTAGAATCCCTATGTAGCCCCGTCAGACTAAGTTTGGTCCTTATTACAACTTAGGAAAGGGAAAGGAATGCATATGCACACACTTTGACTCTGGTATAGGAATGGTTTGCTTGTTAAGTAATTTCCGAAATCTTGTCTATTGGTAACTTGATGCCTAGATTGAAACCAAAGATTCTGAGTTCTTGATGCCAGTTTGTCATCGAAATTCTCTAGAGCATTTCCATAGCGGATTCACCATTTTTTGTGCAGTTTTGCACACCTGCCCCACTAAAAGTAGGGACCCTCTTTTTCTTGATGTTTTGGCCCGTTTTTGTGGCCTTGCCCCTTTTGAACTTATCTTTGAAAATCTTGGGGTTCTGGTCTTTGGTGCTTGCCTTGGCTATGGGTTCCTTTTGAGTTCCTAGTGGTTTTGAGGTCTTGTGGATGTCCTCTTTGGGGGTGGATTTCTTTTGCTTTTTGTTTGGGTCCTAAGGGTTTTCTTTCCTCCCTTAGGTTTTCCTTTGTTTTCCTTGTTCCTTATTTTTTTCCAGAGGCGGAACCAAGATGAAATCAAAATCTGAACTTTGGCTAAGTTCTCAGTTCAGTTCCTATTCTCGTTCTGGCTCCGCTTCCCACTCTTTCGCTTTCTTCTTCATTTTGTTTGTTTTTCTCCTAAGGGTCGCTTTCCTCCCTTAGGTTTTAGCTGGGTCACTTTCCCTTTTGTTTGTCGGAGGTGGAACCGAGATGGAACTTGAATTTGAACTTTGGTAAACTTCATGGTTCGGTTTCCGTTCCAATTCCAGCTCTGCCTCCCACATTCTTGTTTTTCCTGTTGTCTTGTTTATCTTCGGCCTTCGAGTTGGTTTTCATACCTTAGGTTTAGTTTTCTTCACTTTTTCCTTCATTTATTGGAGGAGGAACCAAGATGGAACTAAACTCTAAACTTTGATAATTTTTTTTGTTCGATTCCCGTTCCCATTCTGGCTCTGCTTCCTGCTTCTGCATCTTTGTCATTTCGTTGTGTTTGGCCTTCGGGTTGGTTTCTTTCCCTTTGGTCTACTTTGGTCTTCTTTTCTTTCATCAGAATCAGAATTGGAGTAGGGTCTGAACTCGAGACTTTGCAAAAAGTCCCATCTTCATTCCGTCTCCGCCTCCGCCGATCTTGATTTCATCTCTACCTCCATCGGGTTTGGTCTTGCCTCTGCCTTCACCTATTTTCTGTCTTTGTCCCTATTCTGCTCATGGCTTCGCCTCTATCTATCCTTGGCTCTACTCCCGCCTAGGTCTGTGTGTGATTTTCTTTCCTTAGGAACTCTAATGGATTGACTTTGATTTTAATGATGTATTGAGCATTAATGGTGGCCTGTTTGAATGTAGGTTGGATCGAGCTAAAGATTTCTATTAGGGTCGAAGGAAGAGTGGGTGTACTTTGAGGATTTGGTGAGATCTATAGGTGCAGTCGAGTGCACGTTGCGGTAGCTGTAAGACGATACCCATCCCCGAATGCAAGGTCAACGTTTTTGGTGGCCATTAATGGTGGGAAGATGTGGCATGAAAGGCTCAGCCTGGTTTGACTTGATCTAAGTCGTTCATTTGCCCAGCTCAGATCTGATCAGTGGCTTGTTTCCAAACTAGGGTTTCACGTGTGTTGTTGTTCGCACAGATGGAGTATTGATGGTGGGTATGGCTCGAGGCTGTACCCTGAATTTTTGCGATCCCAGATCGATCTAAAGGGGGTGCTTGATGCATTCAATGCTTGACGGTGAGTTATTGTTGATTTTCAGGGCCAATTTGGTTGGTGGTCGGGCTTCTTTGTAACCATAGCTAGGTAAGTTGGTTACCAATCAGTTTAGATAGTAGATTTAGTAGTAGAATGGTAGGAATGTTAGGAGATTAGAAGTTAGTGTGTGCTTGAAAATGTGGATTAATTAAATAGTAAACTAACACACCGATAAGACATTATATTAAAGAGAACTAACTAGAAAGCATAAATGCAAACTCTAACAACTTCTTCAAATTCGTCTCATCATCCTCTATCTCCAAGGATTTGATTAAAGGTGCTGGCTCTCAGTTGTGTAAGCAGCAGCTTGTTGAAATGGCAGCTTAGGAGAATGAGATTAATTGAAAATGCATGTTCATGACTATATGATTTAAGCTATGAAACTGAAATGCTATGATGCTAGAATGTTGATAATACTGGAATGCAACTATAGTAACTACATATGAAATCTAAGATTCAAGGTGTGTCTCAACTCATAAGAGGGCTGCATTTATAGATTTTTGAAGACAAGAATCCAGTTGACGAGGATCAACGGTTGAGATTCAAACCTTTAAGATGAACGGTGAGAGATCGAGAAGTTGAGAAAAAGATGGAAGGTTGAGAGAAATATGGGAGATGTTTCCTCAAACACAGCCTTTTCCATTCAAAAATGAAGGAAAGTTGCCATTTGTGCATTTCATTTTTGAAGATTTAGTTGATAGTTGAGGAAAATCCATAATTAAATAAATATTTAATTACATGTGACAAAGAATTAGAAATTTCCATAATTTAAATAAATAATATTTAATTATGGGTGAGTGATGATAAAAGCGTTTTAATTAAATATATAAAATATTTAATTAAATATGAAACGAAGAAAGTTTCTAATTAAATATTTTTAGAATATTTAATTAAGTGGAAAAGAATAAAGAATTAGAAAGAAAGTGTTTAATTAAATACTGGAAATATTTAATTAAAATGTGAAACGAAGAATGTCATTTAAATTTAGAATTTAAACTTGTGATAATTAATATAAATAAATTGTGAAATCTATTTAATTAATTAAGAGGAAGATAACAATAATTAAATAAACTTATTTATTTAATTAAACTAGCAGAATTGGAAAAATGAACAATCTAAATAAATAATTAAATTTATTTATATGTAGATGACTTAATAATATTAATTAAATAATTCATATTTAATTAATTAACAGGTTTGATTAACCGTGACCATTTTTAGATGTGTACAGTTAGTTTTACATTTCAAGCAATTGTTGTAATAGACAAGAATTGTTGCTAATATGATGATTTAATACAAAGTGGAGACATTGTGCTATGGTTGGTTCCTTCTTTGGGTTGAATAATCTTGCATGGTTCTTGTACTATCTTCTAAATTGCTTGGAACTATTTGAATGTATGTTAGGTTTAGTTAATTATGTTTGTGATTTAATGCTTGGAGTGTTGTAGCAATCTCTGGTTCATACTTTGGGCAACTTCTTGATTATGGGAATGTTGTGCAAGGTCAATCTATACCTCATATTTATGTTCTTAGTTCAACTTAAGATATTCATCTAGTTTTATTGAATGAATGCCCACAGTTTGAAAATATTTAACACCATAGAAGATTGCACTATTTTTTGCAAGATTGTAGGTATAGCCTAGGTTGAACAGAAATTAGTTAAAGGGATTGGTCCACTCCAAGTGTTTCATCATTTGTATGGTTAATCTTAGGAGTAGTGTTAACGTTAGGAATTTTGAAACCCTTACCTTTGGCTATTTCTTTTATTATTTGGTTAGAATTATGAATTTAAGTATCAGTATATCATAGAATCTGACAAGTTTACAACTTCCAACATTTTTTTGTAAGGTCCATTTGTGATTACCATCATTTTCACATTTATCATTGAGTTTGTTCTAATGCATTTTCATGACGTGACAAATGAGAGACCTTGTGGTTATATCTTGGTTCATAGAGATCAACCGTTCAAGAGAGATAGGATAGCTTTTATTCTATCTGAGTTGTTGTCGTGTAAAAACACCAAACAATAGTGTGGACCTATGCTATTCCCACCACACATTAGAATCTACTATATTACTTACATCAGCTAACTCAGCATGGGAACCCTACTCAATGGGCTATAGTACATCTATCTCTACAACCAAAAATGGATACTAATCATGGGTTCCAACACAAGAACCTCTCAAGAAGCATGTGAAAACTCTACAATACAAACATGGATTCCCTACTTCTCTCCAAACTATTGTAGCAAACATTATAGAATATGTCTCTCTATAATTTTTTAAGTCTCAGCTATGCAACCAATCAAATATTGGGTCTACTGAAAATAAGATAGATGCTTGACATAATCATCCTAGATTGGGAAATACCTATATATCCTTTATGTGAATTCAAGGGTATCAGTACCATGATGCTAATAGCTAACATCACCAACCTAGATTTGTGTGATGACACCTCCATGGATATACATAGTGTAATCCTAGTGCTAGGTATCTATCTACTGGTGGCCTAAAGACAACTATATGCTCCCAAGCCCAAACCATAAGTAATGTAGTACCATAGTTGATTGACTCAGCATCTCAATATTCAACATCATGAAGTTGGAAGTAAAGCATGGTCAATAAACAAGGACCCCAAGCATAAACTATGAAGCTCTCCATCATTCTCTCAAGCATTTGACCCCATCTAATATGGAATCCATGGCCTCAATGATTAGGAATTTTGACACCACAAATCACAATGTAGATAATAACTATAAGTTGGTCATATCTATCAATGAGTGTATCCCACTGGATCTCGTAGTCCTCAATACTGAGAGTTAGGATATCATAATAAAAAACTCTCTACAAGGAAGCTAACCCATGATTAGGATCATAAACAGTACACTAACCATGAATGGGAAGATGAAGAATATGCCAAACATCCTCTAATGTCACATTGGCCTTTCTTGTGGGTAAATGGAAGGAACTAGTATTAGAGTGCCATCTCTCTGCTAAAGCTATCAGAAGTCCTCAATTAGCCTGAATGATGGGCATGAGAGTAACATGTTATAATCCTAAGGAATTTAATACATCCCTCTCCTCATCTCCTAGATGATCTTGGAATTTGAAAGAAGCAGGACAACTCTATCAGGTATATATCGGTGGTGATCGCACCTACGGTCATAAAAATCACATTATGTCAATTAGGATGCCTAACTAAATCTATTGCACTTTTTATGAAAAGAAAAATTTATTAAAAATTGACTAAAATTGTAACAGTCAAATGTGACACACTGTCATATATAGATGCATATCACACATGCGACCCAAATTGCAATTATGAATAGGCTAAGATATTGCAATGTATTTTCATGAATATTATTTATCCATTTTTGATGTGTAACCTCCACCAAAATTAAATCCTCTCTTTAAAATATAATTACATGTGAAAATTTAATAGTTTTCTCTCATGTTCTCTAGAACACATTCTAGGGAATGTGGAGACATACATATAATGTGAGATTAAAAGGATAATTTCACTTTATCCCAATAGGAGAGCTATATGGAGAGGTAGGTAGAGATAAAGGTAGGGTGGGAGGGATAGAGGGAGGGGGAGAGAGAGGGGAGGAGATGGGAAGGGATAATTGGAGGGTAGGTGGAGAGAGACGTAGGGTTGGAGGGATAGAGGGAGATGGGATATAGAAAGAATGAGAGAGGGATGGAGGTAGGGAGAGAGATAGGGTGGGAGACAGAGGGGGCTTGAAGAGGTAGATCTAGAGGTTGTTAGGGGTGGAGGTAGAGAGAGATGGACATAGTTAGGGATAGGTAGACAAGAATAGGTAGGTAGAGAAAGAGAGGTAGGGTGGGAGGAATAAATAGAGTGAGAGATATGGAATGAGGGAGAGAGGGATAAAGGGAGGGGTAGGTGGAGAGAGATGTAGGGTGGGAGAAAGAGAGGGGGTAGGGTGGGAGGGATAGAGGGAGGGAGAGATAAGAAAGAGGGAAGGAGGGATAAAGAGATGGGTAGGTAGAGAGAGATAGGGTTGGAGGTATGGAGAGAGAGGGGAGATAGAGAGAAGTCAGGAGGGATGGAGGTAGGGAGGGATGGGTAGAGAGAGGTAGGTAGAGAGAGAGAGAGGAAGGGATAAAGGGAAGATGAAAGTAAGGGAAGGAGAGGGAGGGATAATATGAGGGGTGGGTAGAGAGAGAGGTAGGTTTGGATATATAGAGGGAGAGAGGATATAAAGAGAAGTAGAGAAAAATGGAGGAGAGAGATAAAGGTAGAGAGATAGGGAGAGATAGAGAGAGGGGTGATATGGGAGGGATAGACAAAGGGAGAGAGAAAAGGAAGGATGAAGGGAGAGATAAAGGGAGGGGTAGGTAATGAGTTTTGGTTGGAGGGATGGAGGGAGAAGTGAAATGGAGAGAAGTAGAAAGGGATGGAAATAGGAAGGAAGAGATAGAGAGCAAGGTAAAGTGTGAGGGATAGATGGAGGGAGAGAGAGAGAGGAGGGAGGTGGGATAAAGGGAGGGGTATTTGGAGAGATAGTTAGGGTTGGATGGATTGAGGCACAGGGGATATAGGGAGAATTAGATAGGTATGAAGGTAGGGAGGGAGAGTTAGAGAGAGGTAGGGTATGTTTGAGAGAGAGAGGTAGGATAAATAGAGGGAGGGAGGGATAGAGAGATGGGTAGTTAGAGAGAGGTAGGGTTGGATGTATGAAGGGAAAGGGGAGATAGAGAGTAGAGAGTGATTAAGGTATGGAGGGAGAAGTATAGAGAGATAGGTAGGGTGGGAGGGATAGAGAGAGAGAGAGAATGGAGGGATGGGTTGGTGGAGAGAGAGGAAGAGTTGGAGGGATAGAGGGAGATGAGATATAGAGATAAGTAGGGAGGGAAGGACATAAAGAGGGAGAGTTAGAGAGATATGGATATGTGTATGCTAGGAGGAATAGAGGGAGAGGTAGGTAGAGATATATATTGAGAGGAGATAGAGTGAAGTAGAGGGGGAATGAGAGAGGTAGAGAGAGAAAGGGTGGAAGGAGGGACAAAGGGATGAGAGGTAGGTTAGGAGGGATGGAGGGAGAGGAGATTTAGAGAGAAGTAGAGATGGATGGGGGGAGATAGGGAGAGGTAGAGAGGTAGGGTGAGAATTATAAAGGGAGGAATGGAGGGAGGGAGAGAGTGTCATGCCCATAAATTTTCCAATACTAGAAAAAATAAAACCCCATTTTTAAAAATACTCTTTCTTACATAGAATACATTTTCAATATTATTATTTGAGGAAGGTTATCTTGGAAGAATGAGGAGTTTTTCATCGATGTTGTTATTGGTAATATGAGCATGTGGGATAAGCACAAGGTATATTATTATGCATTACAGTGTTTTGATTGATGTCAACAATGTATCTTGATGTGGAAGATCATGGTATAGATCATTTTGGTTGGCTCTAATATGTTTTAGGATGTTTATGAAAGACACTTTTGCAAGAAGGTTTGATCTAGTGAAGATAATTGTGATGGAAATTGACTAAGTGTCAATTTTGCTAATTTTGTGTAATAGGGGATTTGGTATTTTGGTCCATAGTGGTCAATGAATTAACATTTCACTCTACAATTTAGTATAATATTTTATTTTTTATAGAAGCAACTAATTCCATAGTGTCATTTTTTGTGGAAATCAGTTTTAAAGTTATGAGTAACAAAAAATTGGCTTGGTAGTTGCAGTCATTTCTTGTACAATGCATATGAGTTGGAGAGTCTACACTTCTTTACAGATAAGATTTTAACTTTACGGATTTGAGGAGATTTTGGCATATGTTAATAGAGTGTGAATTTTAGATGGCATAGTGTTTTGAGGTCCACGTATCTGAATGTGGGTATATAGTTGAAGGATTTTTGTATTAGACCTTTTGTAGTGTCGACCAAATAAGTTTGAATGTATGTGAAGATTAATTAATTATTGTGAAGTTATATAGTAGCTATTATAGGTCCATTCTGACCTATTTCAAATTATTTAAGGTTTGAATCTTAGTGTGATGTGTGTGTGGAAGGTTTTGAGCCAACAAGTCATGTTTTGAATCTTTTTTAATGATACATCTAGTTATGCTAACCTAATTGATGTTATGTTTGAAGTGGATATATTCTAGATCATTTTTGATGCTTTTATGGATGTACGACATGAGAGATATGTGAATGATATAAATTAAGTGAATACATTACATATCTAAGTTGTGAATATTGAGAAAAATCTCATGCATACAATAGATGCAATTGTAATAGTTCAATCTAGGTTGTGAGCCACAAACTTTCTTTTATCTCTTTTTATCTCAATGGGTAGTGAGACCACTTGGATAGTGAGTCCAAGTGGATAGTGAGTCCACTTGGATAGTGAGTCCACTTGGATAGTGAGTCTACCTGTAGTGAGAACTTCTATAAATATACTATAATCAATTCTAATATATTGTGAGCTAATCCTCACCATGGTTTTTCCATTTTTTTATTTTTAACGTTAAAATCCTAGTGCTCATGTGTCATGTGATGTTTTAGGGTGTTTCATATTTTATTTTATTAATGCAACTAACTATGCAATGCGGACTGGATGTTTAAATGTTTGAATGGTTTAAAAGAATATTGATCAGATGCCCCCTCAGTATTTCAAGTGTTCAATAGGTTATTGGTTTGTGCTTAAGGTGAACAAATCCAAAACTTTATAGATTTGAAAAGATTAAAAACTAATGTTACTTGTTAAAATTCCAATTTTTATCACTTTGACTTTAACTAATCTACCACACCTTACTGAATTAAAGGTTACTTCATAAGCTACTCTTCAAAACCATATATATTTTGCATTTCTTGTTTACTATGAAGAAAATTCCCCTTGTAACTTTTGCACTACTACAAATAAAATAATAATTAGCCAAAAGCATATCAAATAGTATCACCTATGTATAAGGACAATCCCAACTAGCATGTTTGTAACTATTTATAAAATGACACATGAAATGGTCTCTATATTATCAACAAATTCAAGTAATAATATTACAATGTTACAATCATAACTATAGTTGCAATAGTTGATGAGTATTTGAATAACATCAGACCAATGCAACTCAAAACCAAAATTTAAAATTGTCACTAACATCCTCTTTCTTTTGCATGCCATAATCATTTCATGAAATATTAAATCATAATTTTTTTAAAAAAAAATCTTGCATAAATAACTAGATAGACATCATGCTCACTAATGATAATAATTAACTCAATATACATAATTAATACTTAGATCAATAATAATGTTTTCTAGAAAAGATTTGATGTACTTTAAGACAAATTGTTTAAGGATGGTTTACAAAATTACATGAGAGGAAAATTAATTAATGGGTTATTTTATTTAATCTCATATATGATTCGACAACACAAAACACATACCACATTAATATACTCACCTATGCACAATTGAAGACAATGAGGTTTAAGTATTGACTTAAGAACACTCTCACACTTGAGGATTGAGTAATCTCTATTCACATCCATATTATAGAGACCACATAATTGGATTAAAGTGAAATATAAGACATCTTGTAATAGAAAATACTAGGGTTTCAAATCAACAAGATTAAACTATTGAAAATGATGTGAGTAGAAGATTTAATCCTTAAAAAAGGAATAAATAACAAGGTTTATCTAACTTATCTCTACTAAATTTTATCTCAATTATTTGACTATGTTGCTGCTTTCTATAAATTAATGTTAAATTTTATCTCAATTGTTTGACTATGTTGCCGCTTTCTATAAATTAATGTTGAAATGATAAATTTAAAATTTATTATAGAACACAAGAGTTTACTCATTTACATATTTATTAATAATATTTCCTATCAACTTATTTCTAGTATTTCAAGATATTGATATTTACAATCTTAAGAATTATCAAAATTAATTAAAACAAAAAATAACCCACTAACTTGAAACTAATTTTAAACTTTTAAATATAAGATCTTTGTTGAATTTATGTTTATTGAATGCTCTGATTTGATTATTATTATTATTTTTAGACTGCAGGAGCCCTCCAATACCATGGGGGTGGAGGAGACTAGACCTCGTGACCAACTTCCTACAATAGGAAAGGTTTAGCCAACCGAACTAGGGCCCCCACTTCGCTCTGATTTGATTATTATTACAACAAATTGACACCATTTTTTCTTACTATAATTTTTGCAGCCAAAATTATTTATTAGGTGAAAATTTATTTAACCAAATAAATTTCTATTTCAATAACAGAATGTAAAGAACTAATTATGTTTCAATTTTTTTGATTGAATCAAATTCATTCTTTAATATGATTTAAATTCAATTGATTTATTTTAATTTTCATTTATTGTAGAAGGCTCAGAAACGGGGTGATTTACATTGGTTATTAACAACTACATTATAAAATATACCAATAGAATCTAATTGAAGATTGCATTCAATAGTTTAATAATTTTACAAAGAGTTATCTTTTTGTTGTAGCCAGAGATATTAATTTTCAATGCCTCTCATTTAAATTTTATAATTTGGTGTAAAAAATTAAGTTTTATACAGAACGCAATAGAGAGTTTTTCTCTTTTAAACGCCATATATTTAGTTTAAGGAAAAAAATATTTATATCTTTAAATATTTGGAATTAAACTATAGAATTTAATATGTGTTAAGTATGATTTTATATTATAAATTTAATTATTATATATTACAAATGAAATTTATAATCATAATATGTAAGTGCGAACATGGTCATAATTTAAGCTAAATGTGATTAAATTACAAGAATTAAACCAAGATTTAACTAATTAAGTCATGCTTCCCATGAAATTCTTAAAAACATTAAATTAAAAAATCATTAAAACTGAAATGCTTAAAGAAAACCTAATTAATGCATCAAACCCCATCCCATTGAGGGATAGATACTGAATTGATGTGGAATATTAGTATTTCCCAATCCCTTGGTTGAAATAATCTTGAAGATGGATGCCATTGATGGAAAATGGATTCAAGATTAAATAAAATAGATAAAAATGGATGAAATGCTCATAAGAATTTATATAAGAAATTACTATAATGTAGATTCTCTCAATAAATATATGTATCCTTTGCTCAAGAAATGGAGGCTTCTTATAGGAAAAATGAGTGAATCAATGACCAAGATCAAATTTCTTAATCAATGGATGCAAATTGAGGAGAAGATTTGGCATGGATCAAGAATTTAAGTCATTGAGTAGATTGAGAGTTGACAAGGATTGATGAATTTAATCAATGAATCAAATTCATTTGAAGAAACACAAATCTTAAAATTTAAGAGGAATGTGGAAGATATTTTCATTTAGGAGGGAATTGAGAATGGGAGAATATTCCTTTGCAAGTGAGAGAAATTGGAGGGATGAAAGAAATTAGTTAATTAAATAATTAAGATATTAGTTAACTATGCATGATGGATGAATTTGGGGATTTAATTAAATAGGAGAATTAATGAAATTTAATTAAATAATTTAGACTATTTAATCAAATTAGAGGACCTAGGGAATTTAATTAAATAATTCACATTATTTAATTAAACAAAATGAAAATTAATATGAAAGGGGATTAATTAACATAAAAAAATTGATTATATGATTAATAGAATAAAATGATTAATTTAATTAAAAAATTAAGATTATTTAGTTAAATGATCAAAAAGAGGTGAATTACGATGAAAATGGTGTTAATAATCAAATTTAGATGTGCAATAATGATTTTCAGTGTCTATAGTAAGTGAAAATATATATTAAATAATTAGGACTATGAAATTTTTTATAGTAAAGTTGGGTTTGAATTTTTTTAAATAAACCCCTTTTATAAGGTAATTTGTTCTTGGTGAAACATTACTATTTTTGATAAAATAACATTATATTCACTTAGAATTTCTAATTTATTTGGCTCTACCAAGCACTCAAAATCTAAAGTCTAATACTTATATCTTTAGTTCCTACTATGTAATTACCAAGCCTAGTACAAATCCATAAGTAGTATATGCATATTGGAGGAAATTAACACATTTTCTCATTTACTAAGCATGCCTTGCAACACTAATAATTTGTCAATATTTAGTTTATCTTGGATTACACAATAAGCATCATAAAACATATTCCAACTACACTTTTGAAACCTTAATCACATAACATAATGTTTTTCTTGTAACTAATTTTCATTAATTTTATATTCAAGGGTGTTGCCACAATAGTGGTTTACACTTTCTGGGAGATCCTGATTTTTGTTGAAATCACATATTTTTAGAAAATATAATGATTTAAGAATTGGAAAGTTTCATTTAAAGGATTCCAATTGAAGAGGGTTTGATCAAACCACCTTAGACCAAACCCCCTTGGATAGAACCCCGCTAGTTTTAAACCATACCTATAACAGAGTCTCCTTTACACCTATCAAAATGCTGATAAAAAAACACTTTTGATCTACCTTTTGGGGGATCAAATGAGTTCATTTAAAATTTATTTTTTGTAAGTATGTAGTCCTTATTATAAGCTTCCAAAAAAGTATAATTTTAATTAAATTAAATTTGATTATTATATTTATATTTTATTTCTTGTGAATGTACGTTTTTCACTGAAAATCAAGCTCTTTGTTCTGCACATGTGCAAAAATAGTAGATTATCAAAATAAAAATTTTGAAAAATATGTTCAGGCTGGTTATTGATGTCCTTGATCTATTAAAAAAAAAAAGAATTTTGATACATACATAAAACATTATGTTGTGTACAGTCCACCCATGTCTGAATTGTAATTGGTTTGACCTCAAAACTTGATTAAGTAAAAAATATTTAATAAAACAATATGAAACCAAATGAACTGGTTAGATATCGTAGTTACAAATCTAAATTCAAAAAAATTAGAATTTTTTCCTTCATGCAGAAAATTTATGTTGTATACGGTGAGCATCACTCCTTAAAAGTGTTGTTTACTGATAAAAAATATCCTTCGAAGGAGATAAAGAAAAATGTGTACTCTAATTCCAAAAAATTTGAAAAAATATATATTTAGAATCTATAGAAAAAACTTCACAAATGACTAGTTTGCATCATCTTCAAATTCCTTATGATTTAGCAGCTATAAGAGCCTAAAAGTGAAGATTTAGTTTAAAAAAACAGTTCAATGTCCAGTTTGCCCAGAAATTGTAAACCGGTATTGTGGGATCAACTTCAAAGGATAGTGATATGTTTTCATGCATTAAAATAAAATATTATTCTTTTTATGTCTATTCTACACTTGGAGGAATTACATTTTAATTAATTCCCTATATGACATTCATAATGGAAAACACACTTTTCTCCATTTTACCATTATACTACAATTTATTCAATGAATACACTGTAATGACGAAAAATATACTCCTATACATTTTTTCATTTTTTTGCTCCCTCGTTAAATTGGGCTTATTGTGGCCTTGATTTAGTGTTGTATTGTGTTTAACACATTCATATTGGGTCTTGGGCCGTTGTAAACTAAATGAACTTAATGGTACCTTATCTTTGATTTTGTAAAGTGTTGTACCACACTTCCACACTAATCCAGGGTTTCATTAATAAATTAGGCTTCTTTATGCTTTAATTGGCCTTATTTTTCATCCATGAGCCTTAATTAATGCATCTTTTCGAGGATAATCCAGACATGAACCAACATCCAATAATAATTCATGACTTTTTGGATTGTATGGCCCAAATTTAGTTATTTGGGACTCATACTCCACCTTGGGCATATGGATCCCACCTTAGTTTTGGGGCCCCAAACTAGATTTCACATGAATCTAAGAATTTATTGAAAAATATGTCCCAAAGCCTAGCCTAATAGGACTCATGTGCTACAACTGGTGTATGAGTCCCATGTAGCTTAAAATTAAATCAAATTCAAATTCTTGGTGGGATCTTATTCTCCTAGATCTAATGTCAGCTTGTAGTGTTGTAATTTTAGGAAATTCGGCATAAACAAGTATAAATACAAGGTTATTTCACTCATTTTCTTCTAAGACAAGTTCATGATATCATTTCATATAGTGAATTTGAGTTCATGATAGCATTCAAGAGTTTACAAGAGAATTCAAGATCATCCGAGAGCATTCAAGGGTTGATTATCAAGTGTTTTAGAGCATTATAAAAGTATCAAGCATCATGTTTATTTTTGAGCTAACATTTGTGATGTAGGGTTTCATGATTCAAGCAAGTATTCAATTCAAGATCTA
The DNA here is from genome assembly GCA_007115665.2 of Sequoiadendron giganteum. Taxonomy (NCBI): domain Eukaryota; kingdom Viridiplantae; phylum Streptophyta; class Pinopsida; order Cupressales; family Cupressaceae; genus Sequoiadendron; species Sequoiadendron giganteum. Next base: position 625,722,225 of record CM021105.1, on the reverse strand, counting down.
TTGCATTCATGCAATATTGAAGATTGACATCCATTGGAGCCATCTCATACATGTTTGCAACATTTTATTCCTAGGGTTTGATGAGTTGCAACATTACATATTGTCCATTCATCATTCCTTCTTTTCATTTGATTTCATTACAAGGTTTGATTACCAAAATAGGGTTTGACCAAGGAAAACCCCTTTCTACTAATAAAACAACATTTTCCCCTTTCTTTAGTGTGTGATTTACATATCGAGGTTGAAGACAGGTTCTAAGGAGAAAGATTGGAAAAGAGTTGTCAAGTGTTCAAATTTTTAAAAGTTGTCACAACATCTACAAGATCATTGAAAGACATCTATAGAGTAGAATTCAACATTTCAGATTTGAAAACTAGGTTGAGAAGACAGATCAAAGATTGAAGAGCAGATTTAGACCTTGATCCTCTAAAAAATCCAAGAAAGACTAATATGCCAATTTTGGCATATGAGTCCTAGTACAGTGAAATTTGTAGTTTTAAGGAGTTCAAGACTTATCTTTGCTAGATTTTTGTTCCTACCTCAAAAAACCATAATTTTGAACTAAATTGCACAGCCTAGCATATGAGCCCCAATATGAATTGGTTTCAATATATTCAACATTACAAGTCTCGATTCAAGTGTCTATAGGTTTCCAAGTGCACATTTTTGGTTTCTCAACTTTCTATTTTGTTTTGCATTCATTTCTAGTTCATTTAGTGAATTCTTGCATATCATTAGGTCTTGTCATTAGATATTTCATATTACTAGTCTTTCCAAGCCCTAGCTTGGTGTTGAACCCCTTCTAGTATCTAATCATACCTTGGGATACCCTATTATAGATCTCTTTCCTTTATTTAATCCCTAGCTTGAGATCTCTAAGGTTTCCCTGAATGATATTTGGAGAAAAGTGTTGATCTATCTCCCAAACATAGAGCGAAATTTTTCAACATAACATTTTGGTGAACCTACATTTATAACATATTAATTCTTATTTGGATTGCATCATCATCCTAGATCTAGCTTGCATTTAATTTTCATTAGGTTTTGCATTAGTTTATTTGCATCCAGGGTTTTGAAATCTTGCATTAGTGAAAGCATATAGGTTGCATTTCTGCATATTACATCATTGAAATTCAAATAAAATTTGTATTTGCACTTAGTTTAGAAATCACACAAATCAAAAAGCATAATTTTCACTTAGAAATTTTTGAAATTTGTGCAAAAACCCTAATCCACAACTCATACACCCCTCTAGGCGATTTAGTCCTAGTTCAGGCGGTTTTTCCTAATTTTTGGGTATTTTATGGTGACTATTATTCAACATTTAAAACCATAAAAAAATTTGATTTTGACTCATACTCCCCTTTGGGTGATTTAGTCCCATTTCAGATTTTAAACTCCATTCTCTAGTATTAAAAACTCTATTTCTATGTTTCAGTTTGCTATTGTTAGTTATCTATTTCAATTTGCAAAGTTTCTATTTTCTTCAATTCATTGCATCTACCTTGATTTGGTTCATTTCATGCATTACCTTATTTCAAATTTGCATCTAAAAATTTCATTCTAGGTTACTACATTAAATTTTCGTAATGGATATGTGCTTTGGTAATCTTTGAATGTCCTTAAAATCATTATTGGATGTGTCAAGTTATGATTTTGGAAATGACCATAATGAAATTGAACTTACTCATGCTCAATGGACTCCTAATGTATGTCCTTCTAGTGATGTTGAGTTCATTGGAGAAGATGATGAAAACATGAATAAATTCCTAAATTATTGCCTTAACAACCTAGAGGCTAATGCATCCTTTTATCCATCCTTGAAACAACCAACACCCCCTATCATCTCACCACTTGAGATGTTTTCTTATTTAAACCCTAAAATTGAGACACAAGTTGAGCATAAGTTCCCTATAATAGTTGAACCTAGTTCCTCTAATCAAGAAAAACTTCAACCATTTTGTGTTAACAAAGTAACCAACACTCCAATCAATCTAGAAGAGACATATGGAAAATAATTCATGATTTTAAGCAAACAAGAAATTCATCAACTCTTAGAGAAAATACCAACTAGAAATACAAAAGGGATAGGATATCAGGATCCTCCTCCTGACATAAGTATTCTCCTTCCTAAAGAACAACCAATGTCTCATAATGATGATAAAGAAGACAAGATCATTTTGGGACCCCTACTCTATATTAACCTAGAAAAATTGGTGAATCTAGCAAGTGAAGACATGAAATTAGTGAATATAGCAAGTGAAGAAGGCCTTAAAAACTACAAAAACTACAGTTCCCTTACCCACAAACTCCAATTGAAAGGTATTTATAGATACTTCTACACCAAGGACTTATTACATTACCACCCATAAGAGAAGATCGATCTCCAAATCCCAAGAATATAAACACATCGAATTGTCGATATCATAAAGCTCTTGGACATAGCATTGATGAGTATCATGCTTTACAAAAAAAAATTTAAAAGTTGGATATCATAGAAATAGTTCCTTGAATCATATCCTTCCACTCCTTGCCATGTAATAGTTGTAGGGTATTCCTATTCTCACTATTACATGTTATACACTTATTTCCAATCATTTCAAAATGCAAGGAGCTCTTTCTCTTCACTTATCTCAACTCATCCTTTTCTTGCATGTAATGGGAGCATGGGTTAGTTAGCCTTGTCCTAATTTTGGTACATATCTTTGTCCCTTTGGCTAATTGTTTTCCTTCTGTATATGAGGAACATGATTGGGATGCAAATGACCTGCTAGAGGTTGAATCACATGTTCCTTACTAGTATTTTCCATTATTTATTTCTCATTTATTTTTTATGTGATTGTATCTGTGTAATATGATCCCCCATATTATTTTGTTTGATGTATCTCTCTCTCTTTGTGGCATTGCTCTATTTGTACCTACATTCTTCTCTATGTCATAAATCTTTGTTTTCCTCTGTCTTGTGTTTTCCTTTTGGGGATGATGCAAAGCATTGAGACATTCATTTCTCTTCCATGTTGACCCAAAAGCTTTTCCTTTTGGGGATGACACAAGGCATTGAGACATTCATGTATCTTCCAAGTTGACCCAAAATATTTTCCTTTTATCTTTTCCTTTGTCTCATTTTTTATGTTTGGGGATGATGCAAGACCTTTAGGTCTCTTACATGTTGACTCGAAAAAAATTTCTTTGTTTTTTCTCTCTTTATGTGTGTGAAGCAAAATTTTGCCTTGGCCTATTTTTGATTTTCGGCTTTACTTTTGTGTTTAGGTGGATTCACGTGCGGGATGGTTGTGTTTTTGATGTGTGCACAATGTGCCACATGGTGGTTTCTAATGTTTTGTTAATCAATTTACTTTTGGCTGGGAGTTAGACCATGTGTCGTCTTGGCGAGTGATTTCTTAAAATTTATTTTTGTGAACCTATGACTATCCATCTACATGATATGTCATCTCTTCACTCTAGAGGAGCTATATCTTGTGATCCTTTATTTGGATTTTGTCAAAATGTATCTACATTTTTCTAGAAGAGGATGTAAATTGGTGCCACCAAAGTCACTTGACCGGTTGATGAGACCTTTTCTAGGATTCGAGCGATTACGAGGGCTAATCTTATTAAAATATCTAAATTATATTAATGCGGTAGTTGAAAGTTGATGACAAGGATGGAAGAAACCTAACAAAATATCTAGGATCGAATTCTAAGCTATCAGGTGTGGACGTCTGGCACTCATTACTTCTGAGAAAAGTCATCATTTTTCTCTCCTTGGTAGCTATAAATTGGAAGTGACAACACTTAGAATGGGTTCCTAAAGTTTTCCTTTTGGAAAAACGTTTTAGTTTCCATAGTTAGTGTAAGTGGTGAATTAGTTGTAAATCACAAAACACTTCTTAATATGACATTATATCAAAGACAAATCAAATTGAATCAATTCAAAGAAATAATCAATTGAAAGCATCATATTGATCTCTATCTCCCAAGATTTATTAAATCAAAATGGATCTCAGATCGTGAGTGCACTATGATTGTTAAAATGACAATTGAAAGAATGAGATGGATAATAAAGCAATGATATGGAGCTAAATATGACAATACTAGATGATAAATGAATTAAACTAGCATGAATTGACATGAAACAAATAATTGTAGCTACAGGAGGTAGCCATGATATGAAAGCTTGATTGTTGGATATTGGATGCTTGATGCTTGATGCTTGAATTCCTACAGAGTAAGAGTGCATAAGTTAGATTATCTGGATCCTTTTCTTGGTTCAATGAGGTTGTATTTATAGAATTCCTGGCTATAGAAATGCACAGGGAAGGCATTGAGAGGCTTGGATTCAATCTGGGGGATTGAATGGTGAGATGTGGAGGAGATTGAGAGAATTTTGGTGATTTGTCTCCAATTTGTCTCCAAAACTTCCCGTGAAGTTTCAAAGCATTAATTGTGACATATTTTAGACATATTTTAGACATAGGATATCTAATTCATTTTTGAGAGAATATAGATGGAATATTCCTTATGCTTTTATTCAAATATTTTGATTTATTTAAATTAGGAAAAGGGAGATAAATAATTTAATAAAACAGGGGAATATGGCAATTAATCAATGAAGTGTTTTGATCTCTATTTAATTAATTTTAAGATTGATGTAATAGAATAAAATAGGAAAATGATAATGAAATCAAACAAAGTATTTAATTTTGTTTATTTAATTAAGATGAATTTAAAATGTGAACTATATAAATAAATATTTCTATTTATTCAAACAGTAGAGGAAATTAGGATAATTAATCAAATAATTTGTATTTAATTAATCGGATGCTCCAGACCAATTTTAGGTGTATACATTTTACCCCTCTTTGAAGTGATATGTTTACGTGTTGCTTCGAAGAAAATTTTGCTGCTACTACCAGGATCGATGATAATAAAAAAATAATTTCGTATGCCCTAAACATTGATTTTCAGATAATGGATAATATGCCCCTCGGGAGATAAATTAATGATTTGATGATTTGTAGATTTTTCAAATTTTAATGATTTGATGAAGATACGATGATGAAATAATTTATCTCCCAACAAATGATGAAGAAATCTAGCCCGTAGATGAATTTTAATTAATTTCATGGATTAAATTAATCAAAATATAATAAAACCCACCAAAAATACCTTTCCAAAAATTATATATAGTCCAAAAGGTCATTTTCAAAGTCATTTGCACTATTTGAGTTTTAAAAACCTTGTGATAGAGACATTTCAGCCAACTGGAGCAGGATGCCTATCCCCTACCACACTCACCATTTCGAGCACGTTCAACGTCACCAACGGTCGGCCACGTATGGACCTCCGGTATGTACCCCTTAACCTCCTCGTAATTCATGCATTTTTTTTTTGTTTTTAATGCATTTTATAGCTTTCCACGTTTTTCTCCTATTTTAGCACTTTCAAGCCATGCTATAGCGCTTTCACTCTGGTGTAGTGCTTCTAGTAGGTAGATTAGCACTTTGAGTTTTAGCGCTTGCATTAAAAACTCTAGCGCTTTCATAGGATAATGTAGCGCTTTCGTTGATATAGTGCTTAGATAATGAATTTTAGCGCTATGATGTCGGATTTTAGAACTTAGAGACTTCTAGTGCTTTGATTTGGTTGATTAGCACTTTCATGGTCTATTCTAGTACTTTTGGTAAAGCAACGCTTTGACGGACTGTTGTAGCACTTAGATGCAAAAAAGTAGCGCTTAGGGACTTTTAGCGCTTCAGATGCCTATTATAGCGCATCGGAGTGCTGAAATAGTGCTTTCAAAATTTAGTGCTTTGGGTGCCTGATTTAGCGCTTTTGACTGATAAAGTAGCGCTTCTGGGATTTAGTGCTTTGGAAGCCTGATTTAGCGCTTTCATGTCAAAATTGAAGATTTTGACTTAGATAACCTTGATTTTGTTACTTCTGATCATGTCCATTCTTTGGATTGGTATGATTGGTAATCCAAATTCTTAATGTTGGATTGTGATGATTTAAATAAGATGAACTTCTCATGATAGGCGACAAGAAATTTTGTTTATGATGATCCTCATGATAGGTGAGGGAATGATTCAATATCCAAGAAATCTCATTATAGGCAAGATTAGATACTGTTTGATGAACCTCATGATAGGTGAGGTTTGTTGATGTTCGCCCATGAATTTTGATCGAAAATTCATACCAAAACTTTTGGAATAGACTTGATGGTAGAATGACCTTTGATTTCCTGACATAGTTCACTGATTGTGGATTTCTCATTGTGATGATAGGAGGATTTGGGTATTCTCTAGATGCGAGAGAGATTTCCATGGACTATAGAGTTGATACCTCATCTAACACCAGATGAGCTTCAGGTTATAGGTCGATGTGGCCTTAATAGCTTGCTTGATATTCCCCAGATTACGATTAATTGGGGTCTGTTGATGGCTTTGGCTGAGAGGTGGCATAGTGACCACAACACCTTTCACCTACCCACTGGCGAGATGATGGTCACACCTGAGGATGTGTGGCAGATTCTTTGCATTTCATTCATGGGGGAGATTGTATCATATGATTCCCATGGGACCCGCGATAGAGATGCTCTTCATAGAGTATTTCAGGATTAGGACATTGAGGGTCTAAGCGTTCGATGGAGGAGGATCATTGATTCCTACATGACACTACTAGCAAGGCTAGTTGGATTTATTGGAGGTTTCCTTTGCCTTGATTTTAGGTCAAAGGGATTCCTCGTGGGTTGGGGCAAGACACTAGAGAGTATGATGGTACATGGTACCAGATATGCATGGAGGATGTACATGTTGGCACATCTTTATCATGATCTTCATTCAGTTGTGTACCTAGGAGCATGGAGCTTATCAACAGGGATGACCCTGTTACAGGTGTGGGCATGGGAGCATTTCTCTATTACTCAGCCATTTCCAATTGCAGATAGACCAGCAGGTAGACCTTATGTTTTTAGATACAGAGGTCAGCTCACCCAGGCCCGGATAGGCAACTTAGAGCACTGGAGGTGGGTGTTTGATGATACAGAGACAGTTACCTAGTGTCCATATCTCAACTATGAGTAGTGGAATGAGGATGATGCAATGTTGGGATTTCTCTGTGATTCCATGTATCTCATCGGCCAGACACCTTTCATTTTAGAGAGATTTTTGCTTCACAGAGTATATAGATAGTATGGCATCATGTAGTGCATGCCACAAGGGGTAGCCTACTATGCTAGGCAGCAGATGGATATTCCTAATTGGGGGCCCTATGGTGAAATCGATGTTTTTGTTGCCCCGAGTGATATTCAGATGTTGCCCCCAAGCTTTGGAGTGATACTTGAATATTTGAAAATGATTTTTATATGGATGCTCAAGATGACTGACATGATATGAAATGGTACTAACTACCAAACTAATGATCCTGATATATCTTGAAATAGATGGGAAAGCTAATCTTAGAATCACATACGACGTCTGTTTCCAAGTTTTCACCATATGCTTTGATTACACTCTTCGTGTTTTTGTATTTTTCTCATTTTTCTCTTTTTCTTTCTTTTATTATTTTTTTTTGTATTTTCTATCTTTTATTTATTTATTTTTGTGTTGCCAAGATGCCTGTTTGCCAGGTTTTCATCAATGAAACTATTTTTAGAAGTTTTACCCTTGCACTAGGAGATTCAAGCATAAATTTTTTGGAGATGAATACTGTTGATAGGTTCATCAAACAAAACCCCGTTTGATGTTGATAGCTGATATGCTCCTAATCCATACACTGATATGACGACATAAGGACCAAGCCAGTTAGGCTGAAATTTTCCTTTCGTTTCTCTGTCCTACTGATTCCTAGGGTTTTCTTTTAGTACCAAGTCACCAACCTGAAAGACCCTTGGTTTTACCCTATGGTTGTAACTTCTTGACATCCTTTGTTGATAAGCCGCTAGATGATTAACAACTTACTGACGACGCTCATCCAACAACTCCAATTCCTACGGTCTGGATACCCTATAGTCTTCATCTGAAATGATACCTCTGAGTGATACATGAAGGGATGGAATCTCAACTTCAATGGGCAATATGGCTTCTAACCCATACACCAAGGCATATGGTGTAGCTCTCGTTGGTGTTCTGATACTTCTTTTGTAGGCCCATAGTGCAATATTGAGTTGAACATGCCAATCATGTCCAACATCCTTAACCATCTTTTTGAGAATTTTGAGTATTGTTTTGTTTGAGGCCTCTTCTTGGCCATTCCCTTGAGGATAGTAGAGTGTTGAAAACCGATGTTGGATATGAAATTTATCGCATAGCTCTTGGACATCTTGATTCTTGAAAGGTCGTCCATTATCAGTGATAATGGATTGAGGGATCCCATATCGACATATTATGTAGTTCAAGATGAAAGAGGAAATCTGCTTCCCAGTGATGGTTGTAAGAGGTACTGCTTCTATCCATTTTGTGAAATATTTTGTAGCTGTTATAATGAACTTGTGTCCATTAGATGAAGATGGATTTATTTTTCCTACCAGATCGAGGCCCCATTGAAAAAAAGGCCATGTCAATGTGAAGGGATGCAGTTCTTGTGCTGGTGCATAAATCAGATTGATGTGGATCTAACACTTTTAACATTTCTTAACAAACTGATAGGATTCTTTCTCCACGCATGGCCAATAATATCCCAAATGGAGGAGTTTCTTAGCTAGATTTATCCCACTCGAGTGAGTGCCGCAAATACCCTCGTGAACCTCTTGCAGGGCCATTTCAGATTCGTTGTGTTCTAGAAATTGGAGTAAAGTACCATCAAGACCTCGATGATAAAGTATGTCGACGATTAAAGTATGTTGTGCGGACTGGCAAATGAAGTTTCATTTTTGGTTCCTAGATAGATCAGGAGGAAGGACATTGTTTTTCAGGTAAACATAGGTCATTTCATAGATGGAGGTTTCTATGGTTTTGATATGGCAAATAGTAGCGAATTCTAGATTATTATGGGAAGGACATGATACTTGTTCTACCATAAACTCATAACAAACACGCTTCTCAGGAATTTGTAGTAATGAAGCAATTGTCGCCATAGCGTCCACAACTTTGTTCTCTACCCTTGGAATTTGAGCAAACTTGATACTGACAAAGGACTATTTCAGATTATCTATTTGTTGCTTGTAGGGAATCAAATTTTCATCTTTTGTTTGATATTCGTCATTTACTTGATAAATAACTAGTTGAGAGTCCCCATATACCTATAAGTTCGTGATTTTCCACTGAATTGCTATTTTGACCCCAATGATTAATGCTTCATATTTTGCCACATTATTTGTACACTGAAACATTAATCTATATGATTTCAGAATAGTGTGTCCTTTTGGAGAAATGAACAAAATTCCTACTCCTAATCTGCACTGTGTATATGATCCATCAAAATATAAAACCCATTGTTGGGGCATTACTATCAGAATGTCTCCATCTGGAAACTCCACTGTCATTGGTCGATCATCTATTAGAGGAGCCTCTACTAATTGTTCAACGATTGCATGTCCCTTGATTTCCTTTCTCTCAACATATTGAATGTCAAATTCACTTAATAACATCACCCACTTTGCTAGTCTACCTGTTAAGGCAGCTTTATTGAGTAGATATTTTAAAGGATTGATTTTTTCTATCAACTTGATTGTATGAGTTAGCATGTAGTGTCTCAGCTGTTGAGTAGTGAATACCACCATCAAGCAAGATTTCTCTATGAAAGTGTAATTGATTTCATATCCATTCAATTTCTGGTTGATATAGTAGATAGCATGTTCTTTTCCTTCATAATCCTCTTGTGCTAAAAGTACCCCCAATGAGATATTTGTCGTAGCAATGTACAATATCAAAGGTATACCTTCTGTTGGTGGCATGAGAATGGGTGGTGACATTAGATATTGCTTGATTTTATTGAATGTTGCTGCACACCCCTCATCCCACTTGAAAACTATATTCTTATGTAATAGATGATTAAAAGGATGACTTTTGTCTGCTAGCTGGGAGATGAATCTTCTGATCAATTGGAGCCTTCCCTATAGTGATCTGAGTTGGCTGATATTCTTAGGAGGTGGCATCTCCATAATTGCTTTGACTTTCGCTAGATCCACTTCAATTCCTTTTTCTGAGACAATGTACCCTAATAGTTTTGCTAATGTAACCCCGAAGACATACTTCTTGGGGTTTAATCTAACATTGAATTTCTCCATCCGTGTGAAGATTTTGTCTAGGATATGCAAATGTCCTTCCCTTGTACTAGATTTTTCCAAAATTTCATCCACATAATCCTCCATGAAGGTGTGCATCATATCATGGAAGATTGTCATCATTGCTCTTTGATAAGTGGCTCCTACATTCTTTAGACCAAATGGCATGACGTTCCAATAGAAGGTTCCCCATGGACATGTGAAAGTCATATTTTCCTGGTCTTCTAGAGCTATTTTTATTTGATTTTACCCCGAGAAACTTTCCATGATTGACAACATGGCATGCCCTGTCATCAAGTCCATGATGATGTCTATATTTGGTAGTGGAAAATCATCCTTCGGGCATGCTTTATTTAGGTCCCTAAAATATGTACATAATTTGATGCTATTGTCTGGATTTGAAACAGGTACAAGGTTTGATATCCATTTGGCATAGTCTATAGACCGTATGAATCTAGCATCCAACAATTTCCTTAGCTCTGTTTTTACCATCAATGCGATGTGGGGATGCATTTTTCTCAATTTTTGCTTGACAAGCTTGATTCCTATGGGAAAAGACAAGTGATGCATGAGCATATTTGATTCTAATCCTAGCATATCAAAATATGACCAAGCAAAGTTAATGCTTCTTTCTTTAAAGAATTTGATGAATTTCGGTCTTTCTTATTTTGTCATGGATTCTGCTAGATGTAGGATTTTTCCCTTATCTTCAGTGCCAATATTCACAGATTGTGTTGGTTCCACTAGGACTAATGATCGCTCATGATAATGTTCTAGAAGAGTTTCAAATCTTCCATCCTCCAGTTCCTCAGAAAGGTTTTCACCGTTAGATGCGTTCTTTATTTTTTCTTTTTCCAAATCTAATGCTGCCATAGAATCATTTTCACCATTAGATCTATTTTCCCTGTTTTCATTTTTGCAATTGGAAGATTTGATACCCTCCTGCCGAGTCATGTTGTTATGAGTATTACAAATATAATTTGTACTAGGTTTAGTATCACATAGGAATTATATGATGGAATCATCGTTTGTAAATATTGGTATATTCAAAGGTTTGATAGGTTCCTAGACAATGAGTTCAGGATGGATTAATGGCATGAGGTTATTAGATTCATTCAAGGTGATGGATGTAAGGGCTTGGAAAACCATTTTGTCATGTTCGTTTATTGGAATATCGAGATCTGTGATGGTACTTTCTTCAAGATCGTCTAGTCCACTCGAAGTCTGCTCGCCCCCACTTGAATCATCGGTATTTAGTGACCCTACCACGAGTGGTCTAGACTTAAAACCTAGGCCCTCCTCATGCGTAGGTGCATATTGTTGAATTACATCGACTTGAATATCAATGAAGGATAGATTAGAATACAATTCCCACTCATATTCATTTGAATCTGTCTCAGAGCTATCTCTGAACTAAAGGATATTTTCTACAGTCGTCCTTGTTAGTTCCTGTCTTTCTTCTTCAAAGTATCTGAGTCCTAGCTTCTCTTTTGTGTGAAGATTGAGGGGCGTAATAGGTTCTATGATTCCATCCTTTCTTAATCCAACAGGTCCTTGTCCTTCATATCCCATTTTTTCTAAAATATCTTCTCCTTTTCCATATTTATCGGTGTTGATGGTGACATTTTTGATACTAATATCTGATGTAGAGGGTTCCTCATCTTTGTATAGCCAATCCAAGATTGATTTGTTGTTTGTTTCATCCTCTATTGTACCTTTTTTGACAAACCTTTCATCAAGAGTTGTGACTGGTAATGATGTTTGAGATTTGATCATAGATGGTTGACCATATGTCCTAGGAGATGGCATTAACTATGATAGGTTAAGCGATTGCTCCATAGAATATGTTCCCATTCCTTTGTTCGTCAATTAGACTTGCTCTTGGAATTTATGTGATAAATAATTTTGTTGATCTGGATTATCTGTTGATTGAGTTTCAATAGGACTTGTCTCTTTTTTTAAATCCTTCTTCTCTACCCATTTAGTAGTGATACTTGGATGTTGTTCTTCTTTGGATGATTTTGAACATGATGCTTCCCTATTGTGTGGTACAAAGGTGTCTTGAGAGATCCTAATGGTGTCACAATGTTGAGGATGATTGTAATCAGTAGATATAGTCACCTCTCGTCCATTTATTGGAAACTTCAAACATTGATGATATGTTGAAGGTACAGCCTGCATTTCATGGATCCATGGTCATCCTAAGAATGTTGTATGTTAACTCTTTCTCCAACACTTGACATGCTATATGTTTCATAATTGGCCCCACTTGAATGGGTAGCACAATCAAGCCTTTATAGGATTTTTCTTCCTCATCATATGCTCTGATAGTTATTTTTCTATGAGAATCAATAGCATCATCTGAATATCCTAGTGCACAGATTAACTTGAGAGTGCAAATGTTCAGACCAACTCCCCCATCTATTAAGACTCTCTTGATGTGGTGGTTGTGGATTAAGACTTCAATATGGAGTGTAGTATTATGTGGATGGTTTAGCGAGATATCATCCTCTTCGGAGAATGATAGACAATGTGTGGTATTCAAATGTCCCACCATAGCTTGGAACTAGCAAACATCTAGATTCTTTGGTACCGTAGTGGCAGCTAAAGCTTATTTGAGAACCTCCTTATGTGATGGTGATATTTTAAGGAGCTCTAGTATCGATATCTGAGCAGGAATGTTTTGTAGTTGATTGACAATAGTATAGTGAGATGGAGGTGGAGCTGCATGTGTAGATCCAACTCCTTTTAACATGACCTTGGCTTGCCCCCTAGTCATTACATTTACTGGTTGATGCTCTTGACAGTCTCTGATTTTTAAGATATTGATTTGATTATCATATTTTGATATGTTCGGGAGCAAGTCCAATGGAGTAGTGTTGTTGATTTTGGGTTCGTCAATGTTGTGACCAGCTGTATGAGCACTCTCTACTTTAGACAAACAAAGGATTGTTTTTTCATAGACATGATTGATGCTCTTACCTTTGTAGTTTGAGGATGATGATGCTCCTTTTTCATAGTTTGGCAAAGGGTCTTTGAAGGCCGAGTGATCATTATTGTTTTGGGGTGTTTCCACATATGCTTTATTGTTGTCAATCAAATCTTGTATCATGTGTTTCAACTCCATACAATCGTTGGTTTTGTGACCCTTGTTATTATGGAAGTTGCAATAATCACCATCATTCCACCATGGTGGTTTGACCTTTGGATCCTAGAATCGGGCCTCTCGTGCAGTGATAAGGCCACTAGCGACTAGTTCTTTCATTTATGATTCTATTGTTTGGCCAAAAGGTGTGAACCTTCACTGATTTGATGGTTTCTAATATGATTATGTCTTTACGATCTCGTTGTTTTGTATGACGTTTGAATTGACAATTTGATCATTGTTTTGATTCTTTGATGTAGATGCTGTCAAGTTAAAGACTGGTTTGACATTTTGGGAATCACTTGTTGTTTCATTTGTAGTTGTGTTTCGATTATTTTGCCAAAATTTTGGCTTATCACTGCTTGAGTATTGATTGTAGGAGTTATTTGTGTTATTCATTTTATCGTTGAAATGTTTGATAACTCCTTTTGACTAATGCTTCCTCAATTTTAAGACCATTTTTTATGACTTTTTTGAATGTGGGAGGACATTGCAATTCAAGTCGATAACTCATTTCCTCCGTCAAGTTATCAATGAACAACTCCATCTTTTCTTCCTCAAGAATGGATTGAGGATATCTAGCGAACAATCATCGCCATCTTTGTAGAAAAGACAAGAATGTTTCCCCTTTGTTTTTCTTTAGGTTATAAAGATCCTTTATGGTAACATCATGTTGGATGTTAAAGGAGTACTGGGAAATGAACTTGTTGACTAATTCCTCATAAGTTCTGATACCTGGTTGTAGTTTTGAAAACCACTCCATACATAATCCTCCCAAGCTCCTTGGGAATAATTTCATTAAGTAAGTTTCCTCTTGGGAAAACTCGAGACTTATTGTTTTGAATTCCTTGATATGATCTATCGGATATGTTCTTCCATTGTACTTGTCGTATTTTGGGATCTCACAGTGTCCAGGAAAAGATATCAGACTGACTGTTGCGTCGAAAGGATAAGGACAAATTTCTTGTATCGCATATCTTTTAGTACTCCCTTTCATCATATCCTATAACTGTTGTTGTAATAGTTGCATTTGAGATGTTAAAGTGACAACTGGATCTATTGTTTGTGTAGGATACGGAATTCCAATCTCACTTGTTCTAAGTGCCTCCTTCAGACGATTCATGTCGAAGTCCTTGGGAAGTTTGCACCTGATTCAGCCAACATCAAAAGATATTTCTTAGTATCTTGTTCTAAAATCTTCTCCATAAATTTATGGAACTTGGGATCTTGTTGAGCTATTTGAATATCCTTTGGAGTTATTTCATTTTTATCATTTTGGTTCAGATTGTTCCAAGGATTTTCCTCTGCCATTGCTTGGGATTTTAAAATTTATTGCTCTAAGAGTCTCTATTTTTGGGACCTAGTGAAGATTGGCATACAAATTTTTACCCTTTCTTCCGAAATGATGATCTTGTATGCTGGGAAAATGTCAATTGAACTTTTAACAAATTCAAATAAGATGATTGATCTTATTGATGAGACTATGTTAAAAATTTGATTACTATACTTGGTTTCGTGATGAAGGATGATAGTATCCTGATGATGAAACTTCAGTGTAGTAATCAATTGTGTATTTGATTTTGACACTTATGATTTGCAAGATCTTGTTTCAGTTGATAATATTGGAAATTTGTATAAACCTATCTATTTTTGGTTTTTAGATAGTGATTCTGATAAAAAGAAACTTGGTTCTAATGAAGACTGTGGATAAAATAATAGACTGTCTGACTGGTAAAAAATATGAACTCTCTATTTTGAAAGCGCTAAAACAGAGGATAGAGGCGTTATTTCATAGAAGTGCTAGAACAAAGTTCTGAAGCACTGAAACATGTGACAGAAGTGCTATCTTGATAGAAGCACAAAAATAGTGCACAAAAGCGCTACAAAAATTGATGGAAGCGCTATCTTGACAGAAGCACTGAAACAATGCATGAAAGTGCTGTAGAAATTGATGGAAGCGCTGAAATAGTGCCCGAAAGCGCTGTAAAATATGATGAAAGCGTCGTTTGATGAAAGCGCTAAAATACAAACTATAAGCACTGAAATAGTGCCCGAAAGCGCTATTTCACGGAAGCGCTAAAACAATGACCTGAAGCGCTAAAACAGGATTCCAGAGCGCTAAAAATAGGACTTTAAGACTCTCTATTGTAAAATCTGATCTAGCCTTGTGGCATTGTGGAAGATAAGAAGGAAGTATGCACTGACTATGGTTGTCATACTGAGTGAGAGCTCTTCTTTGGAAGAAGGCTCGTGAATAGAGTGGTTCTACGACATAATCTAAAGTGTGCCCCTAGAAAAATTGTGATATTTGTGAATGAATGTTCTATGTTGTAAAAGAAGTTTTTGATTTTAGTATAGAAAATGCCCTCTTTTAAATTTATTTTGATAACTGAGAGGGTTCTTAGGTTTTCTAATTTTGATTTTCCTCTTGAGAAACGTGGTGGACTTCCACTTTCGAAGCATCGGGTTTTCTGATCTAACTTGACTTTGTTGTTTTCAGGATGATCTTAAATCTAATTTTAATGAATTTGTGAAAACACAACAAGTAATTGTGAATAATTGTTTTAACTAAATAGATCATGTATGTTCAAGAGCCACGAATGGTTCTTATTGATTTTGATGGGTTGTTTTGATAATTGTACACAAATCAAACAAATTCACACTTAAGGACATGTAGGTCATCATTATACTCACAACCCACAT
Organism: Sequoiadendron giganteum; assembly: GCA_007115665.2. Taxonomy (NCBI): domain Eukaryota; kingdom Viridiplantae; phylum Streptophyta; class Pinopsida; order Cupressales; family Cupressaceae; genus Sequoiadendron; species Sequoiadendron giganteum. The sequence goes on along the minus strand of CM021105.1, from coordinate 625,706,152 downwards.
CTTGAATTGAGTTGATGCACACAGCCTTGTCACCCCCTAGAGGGGGCGCCCGTGTTTTTGTCGTTTCCAGATGCGTACTCAGAGTTGGATGTCTTGTCCTCTGAGGAAATGGTCTATGACAATTATATGGTGAGTGTCTTGGGGATAGATTCTTCCCTCCCCTTGCACTGTGAGTATGACAATGTATGGATACTGACTCGGTGAGAAAGTACTCTATGGTTCATAGATAGGGCTTCTGTGCGATGCGGAAAATAGATAAACTCCCTCAAGAGACCTCCCAATCTTTAGAAAAAATATTTTGGGGATGGTTATCTTGCTCACTATCATCAAGTTGGACTTTCATCAACAGCTTGTATTTTATTATAGTGGGTTGGAATCCTTGGCTTTAGGTGTTCCCACTTAGGTCGTTCCCATAGGGTGAGTACTTTTTCCCACTATGGCAGGCCTTCTAAAGGATTTAATAAAGCATAAATAGCATGAAGTAAAAGTGAATCTGGAACTTTGGTCACCTAGTTAAGGGGGGAGTATAAGCCTAATCACCACAAGTACAAGGTATAAGTTTGTTTTGTTTTAAGCCCAAAAATAATTTTTTCTAATCTAAGTGAAGGTGTTGCTTCATAGAAATCATGTTTGTTCTTTTTAACTTGTACTGTAAAAACGCGGTGACTATCCTAGGATTGATAAATTTTCTTTTAAGAAAACAAAAAGTGGCTACCCTAGGATTGATATATTTTAGAAAACCAGAAGTGACTATCCTAGGATTGATAAATTTTAGTCCAACTGTGAAAAAAATTAAAATCTGGCCGCGACCACGTCGCATCCAGACTGAAATTACAAAAGTGCTGGAACAATCCACCGAAGTGCTATAACTCTTACCTAATGCACTAAAACATCGAAGTGTCGAAACAAGACACCGAAGCACCGAAACAGGACACTGATGCACTGAAATTTGCCATGGAAGCGCTAATTCACGAATGTGTTGAAATAGGTGATGGAAACGCTAAAGTTGAAAGCACTGAAAGTTTTGATGGAAGCGTTGTAGTAACATGGAAGCACCGAAACAGAGCACGGAAGTGTTGTAGTTTTCCATGGAAGCGCTATAGTATTTGACGAAAGCACTAAAAGAAAACACGTCGAGAACCTACGTGACACTTTCCAGAAAATTTGTAAAATTGGGGTTAATACCCCATGGTGGGCGCCAAATTGTAAGTGATGAATTAGGTGTAAAGCACAAAACACTTCTTAATATGAAATTATATCAAAGACAAATCAAATTGAATCAATTCAAAGAAATAATCAATTGAAAGCATCATTTTGTTTTCTATCTCCCAAGATTTATTAAATCAAAATGGCTCTCAGATCGTGAGTGCACTATGATTGTTAAAATGACAATTGAAACAATGAGATGGATACTAAAGCAATGATCTAGAGCTAAATATGACAATACTAGATGATAAATGAATTAAACTAGCATGAATTGACATGAAACAGATAATTGCAGCTACAGGAGGTAGCCATGATATGAAAGCTTGATTGTTGGATATTGGATGCTTGATGCTTGATGCTTGAATTCCTACAGAGTAAGAGTGCATAAGTTAGATTATCTGGATCCTTTTCTTGGTTCAATGAGGTTGTATTTATAGAATTCCTAGCTGTATAAATGCACAGGGAAGGCATTGAGAGGCTTGGATTCAATCTGGAGGATTCAATGGTGAGATATGGAGGAGATTGAGAGAATTTTGGTGATTTGTCTCCAATTTGTCTCCAAAACTTCTCGTGAAGTGTCAAAGGATTAATTGTGACATAGTTTAGACATAGGATATCTAATTCATTTTTGAGAGAATATAGATGGAATATTCCTTATGCTTTTATTCAAATATTTTGATTTATTTAAATTAGGAAAAGAGAGATAAATAATTTAATAAAACAAACTATAGGATTTGTTTATTAAATTAAATAGAGGAATATGGCAATTAATCAATAAAGTGTTTTGATCTCTATTTAATTAATTTTAAGATTGATGTGATATAATAAAATAGGAAAATGATAATTAAATCAAACAAAGTATTTAATTTTGTTTATTTAATTAAGATGAATTTAAAATGTGAACTATATAAATAAATATTTCTATTTATTCAAACAGTAGAGGAAACTAGGATAATCAAACAAATAATTTGTATTTAATTAATCGGATGCTCTAGACCAATTTTAGGTGTATACAGTTATTAGAAGTATTTTCTTTTAAAGTTTGCAGAAAACTGCTTCACTCTGGCATGTTATGTATTTTATATACTCAAACTATTGTCGGATTGGAATTCAATCTCTATTTTAAAGTTTATTTAATATTGAAGAATGAATTATTTGGGAGAAATATTTGAACTGTGCATGATATGGCCTCTGTCAATATTTCCTTCTTTATATCTTCGTCTAGAATAGAACACTGTGTCTTACTTAATCTGAATAGTTTGATTATTAGATTTCCATGGTTTTTGTGTGCATGATAAAGTTATAATCTATATAAAATGGATTATGTCATTAGAGTTCTCTATTTTCTTTGTAAGATTATCATTTCTTCATGTTATGCTATATTAAGAGTAAGATTTTATGTGACTTTTGAATATATTTCTATTAATTCTTGAAACTTCTATGTTTGGTCAGATCTTAATACGCACTTCTTGTTGGTGGATTGAATGACTGCATTGTGCTTGTATCTAGCCTTTGTTCCTCATTCTCTTCCCAAAAATGAAGGGATGTGGTGTTTTGTGTTTATCATTTCATTCATAGAGTGGAACTTGTGGTCTTGAAATGTTGTAAAAGAATTGGTGCATCACCACTTTTGTGTTTTTCAATTTACATTTCTTTCTACTCTTTTCCCAAACTCAGAGAAGAGTCAGCTTTCTCTAAAAATCCCATAAGTATTCAGTGAGGCGTACATTGTTCCCCCACTCGCTGAATTTCCCATAAGACTATCAGAGAGGTGCAAGCTTTGATGATCAACAATTCTTTTTATGGCACACCTAATGGGACTTCGTTTGAATATCTAATTAAAAGTTATAAATATTTCTTAATCAAATCAAGGAAGGAAATTGAAGTTTTTATGCCCAGAGTTTAAACAAGAACATCTTCAAAGGGTAACTTTGAGTACTTCTAGCTACCCTCCTTGGTACCTAGGAGAAGAAGATTTATAGGTTTTGTGTCACCTATAAGAAGAAGTAGAGTAAGGGGTAAGAGTCTAGAGTTTAGACCCTTATCCACTCCACCTCAAAGTCAAAGTTTCCAAATAAGAATACCAGTTTACCCAATCTATAGGAACCTTTTCTCCATGGCCCACGTGCCTCCTCCTGCCCCCAAAAACTTTGTAACTTGGGACAGTGGTAGTTCACTACTGCCACCTATTCCTCCTGATGTCTGGCTTGCTATACCGGCCAATGCCCTCAAGGCTATTCTGAAATTCTTTGGAGAAGATTTTAAAACCCCTTCCGAGAACCTCCAAGATGTAGCAGAAGTATGTAGGGTCCACAATATTTTGAAGGAGAACATTGCTATGAGATTTTTGGTCGCCTCTTTCAAAGGGAAGACTCGAGACTGGTACAAATCTCTCGCTTTCGACTCCATCAACTCATGGGATGACCTCGAAGAAAAGCTATTTGAACATTTTCAAAAAAAAGGAGATCATTCTTCACTACTGCATCAACTGATCACCTTTAAGAGATCCCCACAAGAGGCTATGAACGACTTCAACACCAGGTTTACCAAAACCTAGCAAAGGATCCCTACGACTACCCGACCTCAAGCTACGATGGTGTTCATGCTTTACCTAAAGGCTATCAATTCTAATATCATGGTCTTGATAACCTCTATGGGAGGATATACCTTACTCGGTGCCTACAAGATGGTGATACACACGGAGAATAGTTTGATAGATGTCGGGAAGCTACCACCATGACCTTCGATGCCTATTTTTGTAAAATATTGAAGTACACTAGTCTGAGAAGAATCAGCTCTAAGAACTTTTGTGACACAAGTGACCGGTTCATTTTCACCCCAGTCTATGTACATCTACCCTACTCTATAGTCGATCATGTCAAGTTCTTCCTCCATAGTAGCAAACATAAATGATATAAAGAGTCTGATGTGGTCTTTTTCTAATGAGTTAGTTCTCATTAAGTGAAAATAGGTAGCCCCTCCGAAGTAAGCCACTCAAACCTACCAAGGAGGAAGTCCATTCTATCAGCAGAGCACATACCAAGGACCTTTGGGTCAGGGAGGTCAACAAGTGACTCCCACCAACTAGATAGTTCTAGTCACCATGTCATTACAGACGGTTAAAGATAGCCATAGCAAGGAGTTGATTCTAGGTCAAAATAACTTGGTGGATGATGAAAACACATGGTTCTTTCCTTGTAATGATATCCATATTCCCCAAAACTATCCAAGAGGAAACATGTTCCAGTAGATAGCAAAAAAAAGAAACAAAGGTGCACCTTCGAATGTGGAAGGATATGAATATTTCGAAATGAATAATGCTCATTTTAGAGAACAAATGCAAGGGATGTTCATAGAACAAGATTCATTTATCACATTTGATCAAGCACTTTTTTTGTGGATGGAAGACGAAGATGTGATGTTCACAAATGAAGCTCTAGAAACCAGAACTCCATAGGTACAATCAAATTATAACACCAGATCCAAGAGAAGGATCACAAGATAATACATGCCATAAGATCCGCCTCACCCTTAGCCTCATCAACTATCATTGCAAGAAAGACAACTACCACAATTAACATTTCAACAAACTCAAAAATAGTGGATTCCATCACCATCTGATAAGTTGTCAAACAAGACATCAAACCCATTTAGGATAGGTCATCTCCCTCTAAAGCCAAGATAGATTCTTCCATTCGAGCCAAGAGAGATTTCACCATTCAAGCCAAAGGCTCTGCTATTCGGGACCCTCAATGTGGTGGAGAAACTGAAGAAGTCTCCTAGGAATTTGTCTCTATGGGATGTAATATCCATTTCTAAGAAAAAGAAATTGCTTTGGGAAGCATTGAAAAATGAAGAACCAAGACCGCAGTTGGACGAAGTTCCATTGTGTGATCTGAGTAACGATAAAAGGCCTATTTTGGATCCTCACTCTGAAAGTTGTAGCTTACACAAATGACACAAATGATTCAAAAGAGAAAGAGGTAAGCAAGTCGAAGCCCACTCCTTTCATTTTAACATTAATTGTGGGAGATAAACTTTTGCACAATAATATGATTGACTCGGGAGCCAGTACAACATTCATGCCAAAGTAAGTGGTTGATGCTTCAATGCTCAAGTATGAACCGATGGAAAAGGGAATCATGTAGTTGGATGGAAAGAAGGTTCTGACAGTTGATTGGATAAAAGATCTATCCTTGACCCTCTTGCTATACCCAAGCCAGATAGTCTCGCAAGAGGTAGTGGTAATAGATATTCCCTTGATCTTCGAGATGTGTCTTTCTAGATATTTTACTGCAAAGCAGGGTAGATACTTGGCATTGGACTAGTCCCATTTGATATTAAGAACCAAGCACGAGGTGAAGATGAATATTCTCTCATAGTCTTTGCACCCCAAACATATAGTAGACAATGTTGTTCTCTATTTTGAGGCAGCACATACCTCTTTCTCTAGACAAGAGGGATATTATGTTGAAATTCTAGAAGATGAAGAAGATACGAATGAGTGAAATCCTAAGGAGGAAGTTCTCCTCAACCAATTCACCGACCTCGACCCATTTGAAAATTTCCATGCCATGGGACTAGGCACATATGTGATATTTGATGATGATCTGTTCCATCCAAAACTAATGAAGGAATGAGAAAAGTATGATGATCTGATGGATAATTGTATATGGACCTTGTACTTTGATGGTGCTAAATGCAAAGTTGGTTCTGGAGTAGGAATCCAATTGTTGTATTTGATAGGATCAAAGACCCTCAAGGCTTATCAATTCTAGTTTTTGTGCTCTAATAATGACGTAGAATATGAAGCCTTGATCCATAGTCTCTTCCTCACCGAGTGGATGGGCGAAAATAGGTTGCAAGTGCTTGAAGATTCAGATTTGATCATAAGCCAAGTTTGAGGGAAATTAGTTGCTAAAAATATGAGGATGAAAGCCTACATACATCGGATATGCAATTTAATTGAAGGTTTTGAAGTTTTCAATGTGTAAGTCATTCCTCAATCCTAGAATAGTATAGCGGATTAGATGGCTTCTATTAGGTCACAATTTGAACCAATTTCTAATTCAAAGAAGAATGTTGTTCAGATCGTCAACTGGCCATCAATTCTTGACACTGATCAGAATTGGCAAGTGTTTGAGGATGACACCTAAATAGCCACTTTTATCCAAAATTCAAAAGGCGTTTTTGACTATTTAGAACTATAGGTTCAACCTTCCAAAGGGTAGGTCATTTAGCTAAAAGGAAACAAGCTCCCTTGAGGTTTAATTTCCCTTGAGAATCTCTTCGACTATGAAGATGTGAGGAATTCTAAGCAAAGGTTTACAACCAATGAAAAGGATTATGAGGAGTTGGATGTCGGAAATGACAGAAAGCTAAAATTCGGAAGGAATGTTCCATGGGAAGATAAAGAAATGTTAAGGGATCTATGTTCTAAGTACGATGGAGTCATAACATGGACCTATGATTATATTAAAGGATACGATCCTGGTATAATTCAACATACCATTGATTTGATGGAAGGGTTGAAACTAGTCTGATAGAAGTAAAGGCCTATTAATCCAAAATTTGAGGTATTGATGGCACAATATCTCACTAAGTTGATTAGTCTTGAATCATTTACCCAATTACACACTCAACCTAGGTGTCTAATTTTGCACTGGTTCGGAATAAGAATGGTGACATCCGGCTTTGTGTCGATTTCCAAGACCTGAATAGAGCCTCACTAAAAGATCACTACCCTTTGTCATCCATGGAGAATATCTTGCAAACGATAGCTAGATAAGAGATGTTCTCATTACTTGATGATTTCTTAAGATACAATCAAGTATATGTCAAGGAAGTTGACCAAAACAAAATGACATTTACCACCAAGTGGGGAAATTTCGCATATACAAAGATGCCCTTTGAACTCTCAAATGATGGCGTGAATTTTCAGTGGGCCATGGAAATTGCTTTCGTGGGATTGATCAATTCGATCATTCTAATTTATCTGGGAAACCTAACAGTTTTTTAAGACTAGAGGTTGATCATTTTGATCATCTAGAACAAGTTTTCTAGAGGTGCCAAAAGTTCAAGATTTCTTTAAGTCCCAAATAATGTGTTTTTGGAGTACCTCAAGGTAAGCTACTTGGCTTTATAGTATCCAAGGAGGGAATTGCAATTGATCTCGAAAGAGTGAAATCTATAATGGATCTACCCCTGCTGGTAAATCAAAAAGGGCTATAGTCTTTCTTAGGAAAGATCAATTTTATTAGCTAGTTCATTTCAAACTTTGTAGGCATCATGAGACCCATCATGTTAATGCTCAAGAAGAACTTGATGTTCAAATGGACCTCTAAAGGAAAGGTAGCTTTCAAAAAAATAAAGAAGGCTATTTCTATTGCTCTGGTGCAGCCAATCCAAACATTTCTAAAGATTTCTTGCTTTATGTATATAGTGGACAACATAGCATAGCTTCTGTACTCACTCAAAGGTATGAAAAATATAATGAGGAGCATCTAATTTCTTTTCATTCAAGATATCTTAAGGGGTATGAAACCAAGTACAATTCTGTAGAAAAGTAGGCTTTTTCCATTGTTAAGATCCTTAAGAAGTTCTGACACTTGGTGTCGGCCTTTAAAATTACCATCTTGGTTGCTCAAATGAGTGCAAGAGAATATATTACTAAAGGAGAAATAAATAAAAAAAGAGCCAATTAAATCACCAAGATCCTAGAATGTGACGTGGATATCAAACTGACCAAGCTGGTGTAGGGAAGAGGCCTTTGTGAGTATCTTGCATAAGAGTTGGGTTCCAAAGCTGTCAAGGAGATTGATCGAGTCTACTCAAAATAGTTTAAATCTGACAACTCCTGAGTGGTGGATCAAACATTATATATGCAAAAAGGATACTACCTGACGACACTGATCCCATCATACAAGCAAAGATACTACTGACTACAAGGCACTAGGTATATATTAGTGGAGGTAATTTTATTTAAAATAAACTATGATAGAGTGTTACTCTAATGTTTAGATAAGCACTAGGCAGAAAGGGTTTTGTTAGAATTCCATAGCAGTCCCAAGGGTGGAAATTTTTCTACTAAAACTACTACTCTGAAAATTATGCGAGCGGGATACTATTGGCCCTCAATATTTTCTAAAACACACCATTTGGTGCAAAAGTGTAATATTTTTTGCTGGCAAAAGAAAGAATTTTCTTTGCCTTTAAGTCCCATTGTAACTAAAGATCCTTTTGCTCAATGGGGATTAGACTTTGTCGGAATGATAAATCCCATCTCTAGTGTTGGCCATAAGTTGATCCTCATAGAAACTAATTATTTCACAAGGTGCACAGAGGATATCGCCCTAAAAGGTGCTACAGAGGGTGAAATTATTAACTTTCTAGAGGAGCTAGTGACTAGATTTGGTTCGCCAAAAACTGTCATATCTAACAATGCTCGAGCCTTTGTAGGTTCAAAGATGTCATATTTTTCTATTAAGAATGGAATCTATCTCAAGACCTCATCAAACTATTACCCACAAGGGAATGGGTTAGCAGAGTCAACAAATAAAAACCTAATTAGGTTAATCAAGTGCATTGGGTCTGAACGACAGAGAGAATGACACAAGAATCTACGGGCTACTTTATGGGAAGACTAGATCACACCGAAACAGATCCTAAAGACATTTCCCTATGAATTAGTGTATGGGAAGGATGTAGTTTCACCTATTTCTATGGAGCTCCACGCTCTACAATTACTGAAAGCCCTAAAAATAAAGGAGACCAACAAAATGGAAGTACGAAATAGTAGAACTCATCAAACTAGAAGAAGATAGAGAAAATAATTTTGAAGACATGATTGGCTGCCAACAAATGGTCAAGCGATGGTTCAATAAAAATACTTCCAACCCAGATTTCGAAGAAGGAATTCTAGTACTAAAATATGACGAGCGTGCTGCAAAAGCAGGGCAACACACCAAATGTGAAGCATTGTGGAAGGGACCCTTCCGAATTAGCACATGTAAGGAAAATAATGCATATGAGCTAGAGGACATGGAAGGCAATGTATTAGAGATACCAGAAAATAGTATCTATCTGAAACTTTTCCATTAAAGTATGGCATTCTTTAAAAAAAAGTCACAGATATGTACCATACGTAAAAATTTGTAAATTATTTTAAGTTTTAGAATAAGCTATAAGGAAAAATGAAGAATGCAGAAGAAGCAAGGAAATACTACATTATATATTATATTTTCATCAAAATTTACAAGTATAGGGGCGGCTCGAGGCTCAAATGTTAATAGAAAATCTCTCTCGATAAAAACCCATAAAGGGTCTTTGAGTAAAAGTATAAAAAGAGAAAAATAGAGGAATTTTTACAAAAAAATCAAAAAGGGATAGGCTTCCAGCTATATTTACACAAGCATATTTCCCATAGTTGCTTCTTCTTTTTCTTATTCTTCTTCTTTGTTAACAAGAAAGTGGGGAAACACAACACACATCAATGACACATGAACCTCAACTTCAGTCTCAGCGATTATATGCCAAAATATAAAAGTGCTTCTTGTAGTTGAATATAAGAGCATTGTGAACACCATATTTGTGAAGGAAGTAGCTTGCTGCAAGCATAGCTAGAGTGTAGTGGATTTCAAGGTCCATGGTGTAGAAGTCGCTCAAGAAGTGTAGCTAGGGGATGTCCACGCCACAATCAATGAACCACTGAAGGTCCATCCTACTGGGAATGCCTACACCAGGGATGGAAACTCGCATAGTTTGGTCAAACCCTTCCAACAGATAAACGTCAAACATTCAATGACACAACTCCACTATCTTGGGTTTGGTGACATTTAGGTCCAGAAGAGAGGCCATGAAGTGGGGAAAAACATTACAATTGCTCCTCATCTATATTTTTGTCTTTCATGAAGTCCATGTTGATGACCTAATGAAAGGAAAGTACCCCCAACAGGTTTCACCTCTTTACCAGGTGCTTGATTCTATCAGTCGTGATTTCCCCAATGAAGGCATACTGTGGCCTTCATGGAAGCAAATGGATAGGATTACCCAGATCGACAGACATGGCTAGAGCAACAAATAGCAGAGCGAAAGATGGTATGCAAATAAAGAAGAAGGTGGCTAAACTCAAAGGCTTACTTTTCGAATGAATATAGCCTTAAGGTGGCATGGCTATTTATACAAAAGAGGTGTCGATGAGCCTAAATAGCGGAAATTCTATTTTTGGTCATATGACAATGGGAAGATATCAAAGAAACCAATGAACGAAGAATAAATCATATGGAAAATTTGACATAAGGTCTCAAGATTAATTTTTGGGCATTGGGAGTAAATTCTCACATAGGCCAATCATTGACACGTGTCCTTGGCCATCATTGGCATTAGCTAGCTCACGTAAGTGAAAAGACATGGATTAATGCACTAATATCTGACAAATTAATGAGCACGTATTTTCAAAGGTACTTCGTATTGCCTGAGAAAGATTGATATAATTAAAGGAAATCTCTCAAAGACAATGACATTATTTGTGAAAAGAGGCGGCAAAAGGAATGTACTTATTCCATTCTTGTAGAGTTTTGGTATTCTTGAGGGATACAGATCTCCAACCCACACATATCACCTCGTTGGTAGCATTAAGTAGACCAGTGGTAACAACATAGCCTTAACTACACATACTTTCCAAGAAAATTAATTGCACCAAAAGGTAGATTTTTCTAAGGAAGCAAAAAGCAAGTGGTTTTAGTAAAAACAGTTCTACAACTTTTGAAACAGCCATGGAAAAACCATCAACGACTGGTAGAAGGGCATAATCTACATCAAAGACACATGTTTTCACCAATGTCTTTGGGTAAAAATCATTTTCCAATTCCCCAGTGCCTGACGACTAACCGTTTGAGTTTTGTCAGAGGGTAAAGGTGGATAGAAGTGTTAAAAGAGAGGTAGTGCGAGATGCAGTTGATAATGTTTTTGACCCAAGATTGGAAAAAAACCGTAAAAATCTAAGAAAGGGAGAATTTTAAAGAATGAAAGATCATGGCTCCTCTGAGGGTTTTTCCTCTCAGCTCTAGAATTGTGGTTTTCCATAGTTCATGTTACCTACTATATATTCGTGCCCAGAGCTAGTGGATGCATGTGTGAAAAGGCTTAATGGAGAAACTGGAACCATAACATGCAACATAATCAAATTCATGATTTTTCCTCTAGCTCTTCGAGAGATATTGTGTATCCCTCCCTATCAATGTGCTAAGCCTTTCAGTGAGGAATATATGGAGATCTATTGGGAGGAAGAAAATGAAAGAGAAATTTTCTATTATGATGAGACAAAGGAGAAGTTGACGAGAGGCTGATTTATTTTTCCCTTGGCATTAAAAAAGTTCCAAAGCAACACACAAGATCTTTTCTCGATGATGGCTTGGATTTTTTGCCTGGATGATGATGAGGAGGTCCATGCTTCCAGATGGCCTTGGCTATAATACTCAAGAAGGAAAGGGGGTAGAGATATTTTGATTTTCTTGATTTAATAGCTACAAACATGTTGATGCAGCTGAAGAATTACCAAACCGAGTTAAAATTCAAGTATTCTTCTTTCTTGGTCCATTTATTTTTTCATCAGAACTTTGGGTTTCTAGAGAGAAATCTACCAGTCTCTAGGTTCGATGAGGAGGGCTTAATTCAACCAGTTTCTATATGGACCTATGTCCTATCAAAAATAAGTAATTATTACTGGTTTGTGCATCACTTTTTGAGACTGTTATTACAAGAATTATTGCCGTGTCCAATGAGTCATTTTTCCCTTGAGGTTGAGAAATGGATTAAAAATTTATTGATTCCTGTAGATTATTTCTTCAGGCAATATTTTACATTTATCAAATATCATGGTTTTGTCAAAGAATCTTTCTGACTTACCATATTTGCAATAGATTGGGTTTTCACATTGGAGGCATGCCATCAGACAACTCTTTCCAACAATGCCTTTAGTAGGGGAATGAACAAAATAAAGTTATAACTGCTTCCCCTATGTATTGAAAATAGAAAAGTGGTATTGGAGAAGCATGAAGCACAGAGGGAACTAACCAATCTATTGGTGGCCCTAGGCTTAGTCCTTATCTATGACACATGGGACTACAATCTAGCAAACCTACTTCCCCTAAAATATGAGATACGGGACTATGTAGAGTCCAAGAAAAATCTGACCCAAGAGAAGCCAAAAATATATGTCAAATTGGCCCTCATACCGACCAAAAGGCCATAGTGGTTGAGCTTCTATACACCATAGGTAAAATATCAAAGGGAGGTTCTAATAATTAAAACCCTCAAAAATCAAATTAAGTGGTAGGAATGGTCGGAAAGGAAGATGGCAGACTTCTAGAGGTTCCAACAAGAGATGGGAGGTGCGCATAGGTTTCTTGGAGAGTTCCACCCACATGATGAACAACTCAAGGACATTTATGAATGAGAAGTTGATCCTGACAACAACAACCTAGAGTCCAACCATGAGATACCAGAAGAGTGAGTCCCAAGTCATGCTTCCCTATCACAATAGTCCAATAGAGGGAGAATCTCTAAGAAAGAGGATTTGCAAGCTGCATCCTCTGCCAGTGTCCAGAGTAAAGGGAAGAGAACCCAACGGTCCCCAAGAGGATCAATTGTAGAACAAGAGGGCCAACCTTCAATGAGATAATCAACTATGGGATTGGGACACTCTAGTTTGGGTTGAACAAAGATAAAGTGAGTTTGAGACCCAAATGTACCCAAGGTAGCTGTCAAAAATGAAGAAGAAGAGTCTGCTCTACAAAGTGTTCTGACAATCATAGTTTAGGTAAGTCTTGCTCCCCCTCTTATTCCTACTTCTACAGCTTTGGTTAATCCTTTTCCCCCACCCATTGAAAAGAATCCTTCATTCATAGACCCCAAAATTTTGGTTTTGTATGAGCCCCTTGCCATTTTCAACATACCAAGTGATGTGCCCTCATATGCCAAGCAAGAATCATCCACTTTGTCCGCTATAGAATCTTTGATCACCCTATCTAGGGCCCCTATTGAGAAATTTGAATCATCCATCCTACCTATTACCCCATGCCCATCCGCATTCAGACAAAAATTTCCCATTACATCTATTTCCCTTGTTACCCCAATTGGTACTTCTAGTGCCCAATCTCAATTTGGTATCCCACAATTTTTGATGATTACACTTCCATTCACCTCCCCACATGCTCATGCATCCGAAGTCTCCCCTTCTATTACTCTTTTCAATGTGCCCCTTGTGATTCTTTTACAACACAGAGTATAAAATCCCCACAGACCCTTCAAAATAATTTTGATGCGACCAAGCTGGCCCGACAAGCTAGGAAGCAGAAAATAAAGATGAAGAATATTGAGCTATCTGCTGCCAAAAAGGATTCAAACATGTTTCAATGAGGAACAAAATTATCTGTGGACTACCACTCTGAAGTATCTCTTAGCCCGACCTGAAGGATAAATGCAAATAGAGGATTATGACATCAAGGCAGTGAGTCTAGATTTAAATGAAATTTGTCTATGCGACAAGGTAGATTTGGCCAAGACTACTCAGAAGGTAGTATATACATATTATGAGCAGCTAGATCAAAAGTTGAGGAAGAACAAATTTGAGCTGGAAAATGTAAAAGAAATAGTGAATCGACTCTACTCAAAACTCAGGGCTTGAAATGATGAAATGACCCACATAATGCAAGCCATAAAAGAGCAACAGGAGGAAGCAACAAGATCTCTTGTAGTGATTTAAGATGAGCATATTTAGTTGTATGCCGAAATTGATAGATTGAAAGGTGGACTTGCAATTGAATGCCAATCTAGTGTGGAACACTAGCGTGTTTGGGAAAATATAAAAGAAGTCGAGTTTCCTCTACACCTCATAATCAAGAGGTCGAAAACTTAGTTTCCAAACTAGAAAGTTCTCTCGAGAGAAGATATCAAATGCAACAAAGAGTGAAGGCAAAAGAGGCTCAACTACAAGAAGAGTGATCAGTTGCATAGAAGTCTGTGACCCTTCCTAAAAGGAGAAGGTTGGTATATGCCTATTGGGAGAAAATCATCATTGTGCTTATCATTTTAAAATCGACCTTACAATTTCTAAGGGATTTCTGAGAAATAAATGAAAGGGTTGGCCCATTGGCTAACCAAATTCTACAAGAGTATGCTCTTCATGTGGTTGAGCCTCAGAACTTGATCTCCAAGCTATGTGTGGTGACAAATGAGGCTCTAAGAAGTGCAGTAATTACATATCAAAGGGTTGCCTCTAGAAAAGCAAATAAATTTGCCCACTTTCATAAGGTAGCGGCCAAAACCAAGAACAACCAGGCAGTGTTAAATAAGAGGGTTGATGAAATCAAGAAGGATTTCAATGTGATGTATAGCTTCGGGTTGCCTCTCTTCCTTTCAACGAATGGGGATGTATTGTCAGTCAATCAAATTACAGAGGAGGTTAGGAATAAGGTTCAGACTTCTATAGACCTTTTAGAGTCGAGCTCAACACCCATAGCAGATGATGTTGAGAGTGAATTTCTTCAGCTTTCTCACCTGTATTATCATTTGGGAGTTGCTTCAGCAAGGTGGGGATTTGTTTCTTTCAAATAAGTGTTCGAACTGGATTAGGCATATAAAGTCTTTTGTAGTCTTGCCTGGCCAACTGATGTAGATTGGGAAACATTATACTCTTCCTTCCTCAAACTAAAAGAATGACTAGAGGTCTAGGTTTGTTCCTTCACAACTGAAGCCCCCCTATGAGTCGCTAGAACAATGAAGAATTTTTTTGCCTTGGCCTATTTTTGATTTTCAGCTTTACTTTTGTCTTCGGGTGGATCCACACAAGAGATGGTTGTGTTTCTGACAGGTGCACAATGCACCACATTGTGGTTGCTCATGTTTTGTTAATCACTTTCCTTTTGGTTGCGAGTTAGACCACATGTCGGCTTGGCAGATGATTTCTTAAAATCTCTTTTTGTAGAACTAAGACTATCTGTCTGCGTGACACATCATCTCTTCGCTCTAGAGGAGTTATATCTTGGGAGACTTTATTCACAGTGTGTCAGAATTCATCTACCTTATTCTAGAAGAGGATGTAATTCAGTGCCACCAAAGCTACTTGACCGGTTGACGAGACCTTTACGAGGCTGTTCTTCTAGGATTCAAGCGATTACGAGGGGTAATCCTATTGAAATATCTAAATGATATTAATGTGGAAGTTAAAAGTTGATGAGAAGGATGGAAGCAACCTAACAAATGATCTAGGATCATATTCTAAGCTATCAGCTATGGACTTCTAACAATCATTACTTCTAAGCAAATTCAACATTTTTCTCTCCTTGGCAGCTATAAATTGGAAGTGGAAACACTTAGAATGGGTTCCTGAAGTTTTCCTTTTGGAAAAGGTTTCTTTCATAGTTAATAGAAGTATTTTCTTTTAAATTTTATAGAACACTGCTTCACTCTAGCATGTTACGTCTTTTATATACTCAAAATATTGTTGGATTGGAATTTGATCTTTGTTTTAAAGTTCATTTAATATTGAAGCACAAATTATTTGGGAAAAATATTTGAAACTATGCATGATATGGCCTTTGTCAATATTTCCTTCTTTATATCTTCATCCAGAATAGAACATTGTGTCTTGCTTAATCTAAATAGTTTGATTATCGTATTTCCATGTTTTTTGTGTGCATGATAAATTTATAATCTATAGAAACTAGATAATGTCATTGGACTTCTCTATTTTATTTGTAAGATTATCATTTCTTTATGTTATGCTATATTAAGAGTAAGAGTTTATGTGACTTTTGAGTATCTTTCTATTAATTCTTGGAGCTTCTATGTTTGGTTGGATCTTAATTCACACTTCCTGAGGGTGGATTGAATGACTACACTATGCTTGTATCTAGCCTCTCCTACTCATTCTCTTCCCAACAATCAAGGGATGTGGTGTTCTATGTCTATCATTTCATTCATAGAGAGGAACTTGTGGTATTGAAATGTTGTAAAATCATTGGTGCATCTCCATTTTTTTGTTTTTCTATTTACATTTATTTCTACTCTTTTCCTAAACTCAGAAAAGAGCCATCTTTTTATAAAAATCTCGGAGGTATTCAGTGAGGTGCATATTGTTCCTCCACTCCCTGAATTTTCCATAAGATTGGTAGAGAGGTGCAAGCTTTGATGATCAACAATGTCATTCTTCTTGTTCCATGAGTATTTGGGGAATGATTATAGTTCTGAGCTCTCTAAAAATATTGTAGCAAGAACATACTGACTCCAAATATGTGGATCCCTCATGTGTTTGGAGTTTCATTTTGGGGGAAACCACTCTTTCTTTTTCATGATGTAGCTTTTATTTGGAAACATATGACTTGGTATAGGGCTTTCCAAATAATCTCTCATGTCCTCTTTATTGTCAACATTTATCATTTGCTACTTTAAAGTAATTTCTCATAGCATGGTACTTAGCAATTTATTTAAAGTGGGGGCATACATTGGAATTATTCTTTTACATTTCATGTTTCATTATGTAGTCTTCTTACTTCATGTGATGCATATTTCACTTTGTGGTGACATCAGGTGTGATTTCCTTCAAGAGCATGATCTATCTTAGTATATTATATTGCTTTTAGTGTCTTGATGTTACACACTATATCCCTTAAGTTATGAATCTTCTATTCTTCAATTTTTTCTCTCTTGGAGACATTAGGCACAATGTTCCCTAAATTAAGACCTTACATGAACTAAGAAAACTCCTTTGAATGTTCCTTACACTATTTTTGCATTTACAATTTTGGTTATATGACCACCTTGTATAACATTCTTAGATTTACTATGGTGCCATCTTGTTTGTTCATGAGTTTCAAACATATGAATGTTTTCTTGCCTCATGAAGCTCAAACTTCATCATTATGTGGTACCTCTTCAAATTTATCATGAGGTATAGCTTTGGTGTGGTTGAATAGGAAGTCGAACTTAGATGTGGAATTATCATAGCCACTTGCTTGTCTATGTGAGATCATAGTGGTCGTGTGCATATGTGTCTCACCCTTTTCGATGCTCACCCAATAGATAACCCGAAATTTCATTGCCTCAGAGTGGATGTGCATTTTTGGACAAACAACTTAGACCCAATCCACAACATGTAGGATAAATGGTCAAAGCTTGATCAACCCCTTTTGTTTTATTTTTCACTTTTCTTTATGTCTTTGGCAGTGTATGCTTGTATGCTTGTTCCTTATTGTTGCTTATTATATCATTTACATGTGTGTTCCTTTGTGTTTATGTTTTTTTTTCCATAGGATCTTGATCCTACGGGCTTGATCATCCCTCTCAATCTTTGTCATCCTATATTACTAGAATTGGTACATTTGAACCCCTAATGATGCAAGTTTGTCTACTTTAGTTTGAGTTTGAAGCAATTTCATCCTCTCACTAAAGTGGGGGCTATATGTAATGATGTAAAATGCACTCCTTTGCATTTTCACATTTTTTGGGCCCTCCTTGTTAAATTGAGCTTAATGTAGCCTTGATTTAGTGTTGTAGTGTTTTTAACACATTCACATTAGGTATTGAACCCTTGTAAACTAAATGAAATTAATGGTACCTTATTTTGGGTGTTGTAAATTTTGTACCAAAATTTCACACTAATCTAGGGTTTCATTAATAAATTGGGCTTCTTTATGCTTTAATTGGTCTTATTTTACATCCACAAGCCTTAATTAATGCATCTTTCCAAGGATAATATCGGCATGAACAAAAATCCAATCTTAATTCATGACTTTTGGATTGTATGACCCAAATTTAGTGATCTGGGACTCATATGCCAACTTGGGCATATGGGTCTCACCTAAGATTTAGGGCCCCAGTCTAGATTTCACATGAATCTAAGCATTTCTCAAAAAATGTGTCCTAAATCCTAGCTTAATGGGATTCATATGCCACAGCTGGCATATGAGTCCCATGTGGCTTAAAATTAAATTAAATTCAAATTCTTGGTAGTATATTATTCTCCTAGATCTGATGTTAGCTTGTAGTGTTATAATTTTTAGAAATTTAGCATAAACAAGTATAAATAAAAGGATATTTCACTCATTTTCATCTAATAATTTCATGAGATCATTTCATATAGGAAATTTTGAGTTCATGAGAGGATTCAAGAGAATTGAATAGCATTCAAGGGCTAATTATCAAATGTTTTAGAGCATTATTCAAGTATCAAGCATCATGTCAAATTCATCATGCATCATATTTGTTTTTGAGCTAACATTTGTGATGTAGGGTTTCATGATTCAAGAAATTATTCAATTTAAGATATATTACATTCAAGCAAGAGTCAAGATCTACATCCATTGGATCCATCTCATACATGTTTGTAGCACTTTATCCCTAGGTTTTGGTGAGTTGCAACATTACATATTGTTCATTCATCATTCCTTCCTTTCATTTGATTTTATTAAAAGGTTTGATTACCAAAAAAGGGTTTGACCAAGGAAAACCCCTTTCTACTAACATAACAACATTTTCCCCTCTCTTTAGTGTGTGATTTTTAGATCTAGGTTGAAGAGCCTCTAAGGAGAAATATTGGAATAAATTTTTCATGTGTTCAAAGTTGTCAAAGTTGTCACATCATCTACAAGATCATTGGAAGAAATCTATAGAGAAGAATTCAACATTTCAGATTCAGAAATTAGGTTGAGGAGATAAAGCACAGAATAAAAAGCATATTCAAACCTTGATCCTCTAAAAAATAAAAGCAAGACTAATACACCATATATGTTGTATGAGTCCTAGTACTATGAAATTTGTGTTTTTCAAGAGTTCTAGACTTGTCTTTTCCATATTTTTATTCCTGCCAAGAAACCCTAATTTGTGACTAAATCACACAGCCTGGTGTATGAGTCCCAGTATGCATTGATTTTAGCATATTCAACATTTGAGGTCTCCATTTAAGCTTCTACAATTTTCCAAGTGCACATTTTTGGTTTCTCAACTTTTTGTTTTGTTTTACATTCATTTCAATATCATTTAGTGAAGTCCTACATATCATTAGGTCTTGTCATTAGATCTTGCATATTACTAGTCTTTCCAAGCCCTATCTTGGTGGTGAAACCCTTGTATATTCTTTAATCATACCCTATGGTATGTCTCTTTCCTTCATTTCATCCCTAGCATGAGATCTCTAGGGTTTCCTTGAATGATATTTGGAGAAAAGTGTTGATCTATCTCCCAAATATAGAGTGATATTTTTGACATAACATACACTAATCACATTCACCCAAGATTGTTTGAACTTTACAAGTTTTAAAATCACCCTTCTACATCCTACTTGTGGACCATGATTGATTAACTCCCAAAGGTAGTCTGCAACTTCATAATATGAACCTAAAAAGAGGAATTAACGAAAGAAAGAATATGGCCAATAGCTCTCCACCCAACCATGGTGTTGATGTACAACCCACCCTTGAGCCAAAGATCACGTAGCTATTCCCATGAATACATAATTACTATTCACATGAATTTCTCAACCAATTTACACTCTAATACATTCACCACAATTACAACAATTTTCATTCACACACCTCTATTTATTCATTCTAACACATAAAAGAGATATTGATGTAACAACCTAAACAATGGATAAAACTCATAACCAAAGCAAAACCCCAACACATAATTACAAAAAATATCATAAAATGAACCAAAGTTAAATCTCACATAGATTTCAAACCAAATTTAACATTCCAAAATATTCCTTTACACCTTAAATTAAGATCTAACCAAAAAGGGGTAAATGTTACCAAAATTTTTTCTAAGGTGTGGAAATGTCTCCCTCTCCAAACCCCTATCCTCAATTATTTTCTCTTTATCCATCAATAATTTTCCTCACCCAAATAGGAAAACATCCAAGAGACAAGAATAAACAAGAAGGAAAAATCCCCTTCTCCACTCGAGTAAAAAGAATAAATAGAAGGAGAAAAGGATCTACCTTTCCTTAATCACCTAACCACCCAACCGACTCTAATTTTCATCACTTTTAAAAAGTGGCTAAATAGAGTGGGTTCTAAAATTTATTTAAGGGGGTTTATAAGATAAAAGTACCCTAACCAATAATTCTATCACCTAGGTAAATTTTTACACAATAAACATAATTAAAAACCATATAAGAACTCTATAAATCACCAAGAAAATAATCATAATAAAGGATAACTCAAAAGACTAATAAAATAAGCTCTCACATGTTTAGACAACTACATGGTACATAAAATAATTCATTATATTACATGAACTTATTCTCCTTACACGACAAGATAAAAAATTCACAAGGGTAAGAAAATGAAATTAGCTAGTTACCCCATTCATCATTGGCCAAATTCACCTATTTACTCAACCAAAAAGTATTATTAGAACAACATAACAATCATAGCCAAAGAAACTATCACATATAAAATAAAATTTCAACAATAATAGTCAACTAAAAAATTAGATCCAATAATCTACACAAGTAACAACCCATAATTAACAATCCTACAACATCTACTTACATAAAACCTTAATAGAATCAAGTAATAATCTATAATACTACATAACACCATGATATCACCACTTCTAGCAAATATAACTTATTGAAATCCATCTTATAATCGATACTACTACTATTAAACATTACAATATCAACACCTATTCACACATCGATATTATGCAATTACTTAAAAAAAAATCTATATAATAATAAAAAAATTATCTCAACAACCCATACGACATAATACAATACTACTAATAATAACTAAGAAATAACCCATCATAATTGAGCATCTTGATCAACACATACATAGAATCACATAGAACATTGGACAAGAACCATCAAAACACAAAGAATCAATAGGATCATGAAACTTTGAGGTATTACACTCTCCCTCCCTAGGATTGGACTTCCTCTAGAAAGTCTTCAAAAGTGAGGCTAAGCATAATCACCTGACAATAATCCTTTTATGAATTTTTTTCAAAATATGTTAACAACAAATCTTGTTTCTCAAGGTATCCTAAAATATTAGGGTAAGCTTTATAATTAACAATCAACCCAAAATAATGATTTATCCACATTACACAACAATGTTACACACATAGATATTAATTCCACATTACTTCATATATTACTTATGTGATTGCGTTTTGATTAAAGGGGAAAAGTGGGTTTTGAAGGAACCCAAAACCGTTTTTACATAGAAATGTTGTTGATACTAAAGATAGCACAATAAACACAATATCCAACTAAGAGAAAGAAAAAATGAACCAAAATACAATAAAAAAATATTAAAAAAATAATAAACAAACAGTATTTCATATTTTTCAAGGTGTTGGCCACCTCAGGTTCTTGATTATAATGCTTTTCCAAGAGAATCTTAAGGGAGTCCACACTATTTTTTATGGAAATATGGTTGATTTATAACTTATTAATATCCTCTTCAAATTATTTTACCTTATTTTCCACTCCAAGAAGTGATGTAGGAGCACCCCTAGTTGTAAAGCAACCAAAAACCATTTCTTTTCTCGCATTGCATTCAATACCAAATTTAATATTTGATTTTACATTTTACTAAATCTTCATTTCTCATCTCACAAAGAAATATATAGCATTTACACATCAACATATATCACATATCTATATTTCACATCATTTGAGTTTGTCTACCAAAAGTAATCTCTCTCAAAATTTCACTATGTTTACCACTCAGAGTATTTGGGACCGACCTAGTCTAGATTCCTTAGTGCACACCTATTCCTTAGTTTGAGAAGCTTCACTTTTGAAACCAAGGAAACATCCAATCAATGGAGAATTTTTGCAACCATATTAGATAAATAAGAATGAAAAGCTGATATTTTGGCCAAAAGGCCCATATTACCCCCTCCCGTGTGGCAATAAATATCTTCTTCTTTAATGATCTTATGCAAAATCAAAAACCCCAAAATAAGGTCTACAATTCATCATTTTAAACTTAGACATATTAAACTAAAATATCTCAAGAAACACCTTTTAGTACTTCACAAGAATAGAGACAAGTTGGTAGCAAACTTTTATAGACACGCTTCAAGGAATAGTCTAGAATTATATAAATTCTTTTTAGTCAAAACCCTAGTCTTTTTCATGATACTAAACTTCTCTGAATGATCTATCACACAATAAAAATCCATAGGGGAAGATCTACATCCCACCATTATAGACATAGGCATCATAATTTAAAGTTTGGTAGGAAGTGCATTGCAATACTTTATCACAATCGTTACCTCTTGTTAAGGAATTTTTATTCTCGAGATAGGAGGAACTGAATAGGTTTGTATAACCCCATCTACCCTCTCATATAAGTCAACATTGAGTCTTTAGGATTTGAAATATTTAGAGGTATAACATGTTTCTCACTACCTTGGTCTTGGAAAATAAAGGTTCATTCTAAGTCAACATTGGGTCAAACATTACATCCACCCCATCAACAAAATTTCATCCTTCACTTCACCAAACTTTGCAAAAAATTTGAATACACCAACACTTTTTGACTTCAACATCTATCAAACCAAAACCCTAACTTAGCTACTTTGGTATCCTTTTACATGCACTTAGTTAAGTTAGTTATCATCCTTGAACTAGTTTATCTTGAAGTTCATAAGTCTACCCTAAAGATTCCCAAGTTCATCAACATCTTTTATCCTAACATCAAAACATCAAACTCAAGTCAAAATTGTTGTCCAAAAATATTTTCAAAGATCGCTCTCCACTTCATCCAACTTTTCATCCCCCATTATCATCATTTCTCCAAAAATACTTAGAGCTTCCCTTTTACCTAGATTTGAGCTGACTAGAGAGTTCAAACATTTCAAATCCCAACATAACTCTCCCATAAGTGACCCAAAATTTATGGTAAAGACAAGATCACAATACAAGATAATCATGGAGAAAACCAAAGTCACATTCACCTCAAGTGATCCAAACCCTCTAGAATTTGATCCCATAAGTCAAGTCACCCTGTTACAACAACCATCATCTCCGAAAGGACCATATGAGATAGAATACATCACCAAAAATCCCTTTGAACTTACTAGGGATGAAATCATGGAACATCAAGCTTTTTAAAACATAGCTCCAATTTACCCATCATTTGTTGC